>JAEACV010000475.1:0-10908 GCA_016432835.1 Brassica nigra
GAGGTTTGAACTCTGTCTTGTTTCAGATAACAGAGATTATTGATAATTCACTACTCTATATGAAACACTCAACTAATTGTAGCCACATGACAATGAAGAATGTTTAGCATACACAATATAATATGATGGTTAGAATGACACCAACACCAAAGAGTATACCACTTATGAGCATTATCACCAAACCGAATATGTTAATTGGAGTGAACAAATATGATCAAATTTAATGTGTAGTTCACTTCAACACATGATGTTAAAGAGTTTGAAATCTTTGTCTTCATTTCAGATAATAGAGATTACATGATTAACTACTTCATATATGAAATTTACTAAATCAACAACAAACTTAACGATGATCACGACACAGAATGTTTAGAAATACGATAGATAAATAACACTAAAGAAATGGTTCACAACATCGAAATATTGGGTACTATTATGTTGAGTGAAATTAAAATATAATAAATTATTTGTAAACAGATCCTCACTTAAATAGACATGACAGCTAGCATAGTCCTTGTGTCTATTTCAGATAACAGATTGATAATTCATCACTTAAGTATATGAAATTACCAACCAATTGTTAAAATTAGAACGATAATACGAGAATAGCATTATCAATATAAATATGAATGGTTAGAAATACCAACACTAAAGAGTAAGGTTCACTTATATACATTTATCAAAACGAATATTACAGGCTAACTCCACATATTGAGTGAAATTAAACATACCAAATTATTTAATCGTGGTTGCATCTCCACTTATCATGATGTAAAAAGATTTGAACCTTTCTCTCTATTTCAGACAATAGAGATTATATCGATTAATCCACCACTACATATGAAATTTACTCAAATTAATGTTGAACCACACGATCACGAAAGAATGTTTAGCATACATTAACATATGAGATGTTAGAAATGACATTAACACTAAAGAGCACATGTTCATTTATAAAAAAACCGAACATAGCAACCTGTTATATTTGAAAATTAAAATATGACCAAATTATTTAATGCAAGTCAGAGCCCTTCACTTAAAGATGTTTGAATTTTGTGTTCTAGATGAGACCATACAACCATCATTGAAGACATATGAATTACCAAATTAACTGTTGCAACTAGAACGATATCATGACAATGAAAGAATGCTTAGAATAATAAATACGATAGCCAGAAATGACAACACTAAAGAGTAACGGTTCATTTATAGAGCATTACCTAAAACGAATATTTAAACCTGTTATTTGACCAAAATATAATTCAACATATTAACGTACCACTTAAATATTATGATACCAAAAGAGGTTTGGTTCAGGTTCTTTTTTCAGATATAGAGATTATATTGATATCCATCACTTATAGAAATATAGATTACCTGAACCAGTAAAAACTTAACGAATACGACACGAAAGAATGTTTAGCATACATAATATAATATGAGATGATAGAAATGATACTAACACTAAAGTACATGGTTCAATATGCATTATCAAAAACCTAATATAATCACATTTTGAGAAATGTCATATCACCATATTGCAGCCACCAATATTATGATAAAGAGGGTTGAACTCTGGTTCTATTTCAGATAATAGAGATTACATGATAATAGCATATGAATTCTACTCAATCCAATGTTAAAACTAGAATGATAGCCATGATCAATGAAAGAATGTTTACATTATTAATATAATGATGGTAGAAATGACACTAACATAAAGCATACGGTTCACTTACAGCATTTATCAAAATCGAATGTGCCATCCGTTATTTTGAGTGAAATCGTAACATGACCAAATTAATGCGTAGTTGCATTCACTTCAACATATGATGTTAAAGAGGTTGAACTCAGGTTCTATTTCTTCAGATAATAGAGATTACATAACCACCATATATGAAATTACTAACCAATGTTTAACGATAATATGACAATGAAAGAATGCTTAGAAACATAATATAAATACGATGGCGAAATGTAACACTAAGAGTAAAGGTTCATTGTATATGCATTACGAAAACCAATAGTTGTAGGGGTTAACCTATTTTGAGTGAAATTAAAATATACCAAATCATTTTATTGCATCCACTTAAATATGATACAAAGAGGTTTGAATTGTGTCTCATTTCAGATACTGAGATTATCAATTCATCACTTAAGAGTATATGAAATTAAACCACTGTTGTACTAGAATGATAAACACGATCAATGAAAGACGTTTAGCACATTAATATATAATAGAAATGATTAATTACAATTATATATTATGTTCTATATTTACTGTATCGAAAAAGACCATATAGTGAATTAAATATGACAACAGTATTACCACTTAATATGATGAAGAGGTTTGGAACCTTGCGGTTCTATTTCAGATAGAGATCAGCTTGTTTCATCCTTATACCAATGTTAAGAAATATAAAAACTTATATGAAATTCTATCTGTATAGAATGTACTACAAAGGTTCCAAACCTCTTTAACATCACAATATTTAAGTGAGAATGCAACTACGCATTAAAATAATTTAGTCATATTTTTGAATTTACCAAAATATGTGTGTTAACATATCGCTTTGAGTAAATGTTCTATAAATTGAACCCATGTACTTTAGTAACTAATCATTTCTAACCATCTCATATTATATTAATGTATAAACACTTTTCATTGTCCATGGCTATCATTCTAAGTTTTTAACAATTAGTTAAAATTTCATATACTTCTTATAAATAAGGATAATCAATATGAAATTCCCATTATCTAGAGAGAAATAGAGACCACAAAGGTTCCAAACCTCTTTAACATCATAATATTTAAGTGGAGATGCAAACGACATTAAAATAATTTAGTTATATTTTTGAATTTCACTCAAAATATGTAGTTAAATTTACGAAAATATTTTAATTTTGTAAATGCATAAATTGAACCTTTACTTAGTGTTATTTAATCATTTCTAACCATCCGATATTTATATTAATGCCTAAACACTGTCATTTCGCCGTCGCTCTAAGTTTTAACATTTAGCTAGGTAACTCATACTTTCAATTAAGGGATTAATCAATATAAATCATTATCTAGAGAAACAGAGACCACAAAGGTTCCAAACTCAATATCATAATATTTATGGAGAATGCAACTACATTAAAATAATTTAGTCATATTTTTGAATTTCACCAAAATATGTAAAGCAAAATATTCAGCTATAAATGCTCTATAAACAACCATGTACTTTAGTGTTAATGATCATTTCTAACCATCTCATAATTATATTAATGTATGCTAAAACATTCTTTCATTGTCCGGCTATCATTCTAAGTTTTTAACAATTAGTTGCAATTTCATATACTTCTTAAATAAGGGATTAATCAATATGAAATTCTATTATCTTAGAAATACCACAAAGGTTCCCAAACCTCTTTAACATCATAATATTTAAGTGGAGGATGCAACACGCATTAAAATAATTTAATGTTTTTTTAAATTACTCAAAATATGTGTAAGTTAACCCCTACTAAAATATTTAATTTTGAGAGTAAATGCCTATAACTGAAACTATGTACAGTTTAGTGGCATTAATCATTTCTAACCATCTCATAATTATATTAATGTATGCTAAACATTCTTTCATTGTCCGTGGCTATCATTCTAAGTTTTTAACAATTAGTTTAGGTAAATTTCATATTTCTTAAATTAGTGGATTAATCAATATGAAATCTCTATTATCAAAAGAAATAGAGACCACAAAGGTTCCAAACCTCTTTAACATCATAATATTTAAGTGGAGGATGCAACTACGCATTAAAATAATTTAGTCATATTTTTTGAATTTCACTCAAAATATGTAGTTAACCCCAATAAAATATTCAGTTTTCAAGTAAATGCTCTATAAATTGAACCTTTACTTTTAGTGTTATTAATCATTTCTAACCATCCTATATTATATTAATGTATTCTAAACATTCTTTCATTGTCCATGGCTATCGCTCTAAGTTTTAACAATTAGTTTAGGTAAATTTCATATACTTCTTCAAGGGATTAATCAATATGAAATCTCTATTATCTAGAGAAATAGAGACCACAAAGGTTCCAAACCTCTTTAACATCATAATATTTAAGTGGAGGATGCAACCACGCATTAAAATAATTTAGTCATATTTTTGAATTTCACTCAAAATATGTAAAGTTAACATAATATTCGCTTTTAGTAAATGCTCTATAAATTGAACCATTGTACTCTTTAGTGTTACTTAATCATTTCTAACCATCTATAATTATATTAATGTATTCTAAACATTCTTTCATTGTCCATGGCTATCGCTCTAAGTTTTTAACAATTAGTTTAGGTAAATTTCATATACTTCTTAAATTAATGGATTAATCAATATGAAATCTCTATTATCTAGAGAAATAGAGACCACAAAGGTTCCAAACCTCTTTAACATCATAATATTTAAGTGAGGATGCAACTACGATTAAAATAATTTAGTCATATTTTTGAATTTCACTCAAAATATGTAGGTTAACCCACTAAAATATTCAGTTTTGAGTAAATGCTCTATAAATTGAACCATGTACTTTTAGTGTTAATTAATCATTTCTAACCATCTCATATTTATATTAATGTATGCTAAACATTCTTTCATTGTCCATGGCTATTCTAAGTTTTAACAATTAGTTTAGGTAAATTTCATATACTTTAAATTAGTGGATTAATCAATATGAAATCTCTATTATCTAGAGAAATAGAGACCACAAAGGTTCCAAACTCTTTAACATCATAATATTTAAGTGAGATGCAACTACGATTAAAATAATTTAGTCATATTTTGAATTTCACTCAAAATATGTAGGTTAACCCTATTTAAAATATTTAATTTTTGAGTAAATGCTCTATAAATTGAACCATGTACTCTTTAGTGTTATTTAATCATTTCTAACCATCTCATATTTATATTAATGTATTCTAAACATTCTTTCATTGTCCATGGCTATCGCTCTAAGTTTTAACATTAGTTTAGGTAAATTTCATATACTTCTTAAATTAGTGGATTAATCAATATGAAATCTCTATTATCTAGAGAAATAGAGACCACAAAGGTTCCAAACCTCTTTTAACATCATAATATTTAAGTGAGAATGCAACTACGCATTAAAATAATTTAGTATATTTTGAATTTCACTCAAAATATGTAGGTTAATACTCAGCTTTTGAGTAAATGCTCTATAAATTGAACCATGTACTTTAGTGTTAATTAATCATTTCTAACCATCTCATAATTATATTAATGTATGCTAAACATTCTTTCATTGTCCATGGCTATCATTCTAAGTTTTTAACAATTAGTTTAGGTAAATTTCATATACTTCTTAAATTAAGGATTAATCAATATGAAATCTCTATTATCTAGAGAAATAGAGACCACAAAGGTTCCAAACCTCTTTAACATCATAATATTTAAGTGGAGGATGCAACTACGCATTAAAATAATTTAGTCATATTTTTGAATTTCACTCAAAATATGTAGGTTAACCCCTACTTAAAATATTTAATTTTTCAAGAATGCTCTATAAATTGAACCATGTACTCTTTAGTGTTAATTAATCATTTCTAACCATCTCATATTTATATTAATGTATTCTAAACATTCTTTCATTGTCCATGGCTATCATCTAAGTTTTAACATTAGTTTAGGTAAATTTCATATACTTCTTAAATTAGTGGATTAATCAATATGAAATCTCTATTATCTAGAGAAATAGAGACCACAAAGGTTCCAAACCTCTTTAACATCATAATATTTAAGTGGGATGCAACTACGATTAAAATAATTTAGTCATATTTTTGAATTTCACTCAAAATATGTAGGTTAACCCCTAATATATTCAGTTTTGAGTAAATGCTCTATAAATTGAACCATGTACTTTTAGTGTTAATTAATCATTTCTAACCATCTCATAGTTATATTAATGTATGCTAAACATTCTTTCATTGTCCGTGGCTATCATTCTAAGTTTTTAACAATTAGTTTAGGTAAATTTCATATACTTCTTAAATTAGTGGATTAATCAATATGAAATCTCTATTATCTAGAGAAATAGAGACCACAAAGGTTCCAAACCTCTTTAACATCATAATATTTAAGTGAGGATGCAACTACGCATTAAAATAATTTAGTCATATTTTTGAATTTCACTCAAAATATGTAGGTTAACCCCTACTAAAATATTCAGTTTTTGAGTAAATGCTCTATAAGTTGAACCATGTACTCTTTAGTGTTATTTAATCATTTCTAACCATCCGATATTTATATTAATGTATTCTAAACATTCTTTCATTGTCCATGGCTATCGCTCTAAGTTTTAACAATTAGTTTAGGTAAATTTCATATACTTCTTAAATTAGTGGATTAATCAATATGAAATCTCTATTATCTAGAGAATAGAGACCACAAAGGTTCCAAACCTCTTTAACATCATAATATTTAAGTGGAGAATGCAACTACGATTAAAATAATTTAGTCATATTTTGAATTTCACTCAAAATATGTAGGTTAAAATATTCAAATTTTGAGTAAATGCTCTATAAATTGAACCATGTACTTTTAGTGTTAATTAATCATTTCTAACCATCTCATAATTATATTAATGTATGCTAAACATTCTTTCATTGTCCATGGCTATCATTCTAAGTTTTAAACAATTAGTTTAGGTAAATTTCATATACTTCTTAAATTAGTGGATTAATCAATATGAAATCTCTATTATCAGAGAAATAGAGACCACAAAGGTTCCAAACCTCTTTAACATCATAATATTTAAGTGGAGAATGCAACTACGCATTAAAATAATTTAGTCATATTTTTGAATTTCACTCAAAATATGTAGGTTAACATATTCAGTTTTTGAGTAAATGCTCTATAAATTGAACCATGTACTCTTTAGTGTTAATTAATCATTTCTAACCATCTCATAATTATATTAATGTATGCTAAACATTCTTTCATTGTCCATGGCTATCATTCTAAGTTTTTAACAATTAGTTTAGGTAAATTTCATATACTTCTTAAATTAGTGGATTAATCAATATGAAATCTCTATTATCTAGAGAAATAGAGACCACAAAGGTTCCAAACCTCTTTTAACATCATAATATTTAAGTGGAGAATGCAACTACGCATTAAAATAATTTAGTCATATTTTTTGAATTTCACTCAAAATATGTAGGTTAACATATTCAGTTTTTGAGTAAATGCTCTATAAATTGAACCATGTACTCTTTAGTGTTAATTAATCATTTCTAACCATCTCATATTTATATTAATGTATTCTAAACATTCTTTCATTGTCCATGGCTATCGCTCTAAGTTTTAACAATTAGTTTAGGTAAATTTCATATACTTCTTAAATTAGTGGATTAATCAATATGAAATCTCTATTATCTAGAGAAATAGAGACCACAAAGGTTCCAAACCTCTTTTAACATCATAATATTTAAGTGGAGGATGCAACTACGCATTAAAATAATTTAGTCATATTTTTTGAATTTCACTCAAAATATGTAGGTTAACCCCTACTTAAATATTCGCCAGTAAATGCTCTATAAATTGAACCATGTACTCTTTAGTGTTAATTAATCATTTCTAACCATCTCATAATTATATTAATGTATGCTAAACATTCTTTCATTGTCCGTGGCTATCATTCAAAGTTTAACGATTAGTTTAGGTAAATTTCATATACTTCTTAAATTAGTGGATTAATCAATATGAAATCTCTATTATCAAGAGAAATAGAGACCACAAAGGTTCCAAACCTCTTTAACATCATAATATTTAAGTGGAGATGCAACTACATTAAAATAATTTAGTCATTTTTGAATTTCACTCAAAATATGTAGGTTAACCTCTACGAAAATATTCAGTTTTGAGTAAATACTCTATAAATTGAACCATGTACTCTTTAGTGTTAATTAATCATTTCTAACCATCTCATAATTATATTAATGTATGCTAAACATTCTTTCATTGTCCGGCTATCATTCTAAGTTTTTAACAATTAGTTTAGGTAAATTTCATATACTTCTTAAATTAGTGGATTAATCAATATGAAATCTCTATTATCTAGAGAAATAGAGACCACAAAGGTTCCAAACCTCTTTTAACATCATAATATTTAAGTGGAGAATGCAACTACGTATTAAAATAATTTAGTCATATTTTTTGAATTTCACTCAAAATATGTAGGTTAACCTAACATATTCATGAGTAAATGCTCTATAAATTGAACCATGTACTCTTTAGTGTTAATTAATCATTTCTAACCATCTCATAATTATATTAATGTATGCTAAACATTCTTTCATTGTCCGTGGCTATCATTCTAAGTTTTTAACAATTAGTTTAGGTAAATTTCATATACTTCTTAAATTAGTGGATTAATCAATATGAAATCTCTATTATCAAGAGAAATAGAGACCACAAAGGTTCCAAACCTCTTTTAACATCATAATATTTAAGTGGGGATGCAACTACGCACTAAAATAATTTAGTCATATTTTTTGAATTTCACTCAAAATATGTAGGTTAACCCCTACGAAAATATTCAGTTTTTGAGTAAATGCTCTATAAATTGAACCATGTACTCTTTAGTGTTAATTAATCATTTCTAACCATCTCATAATTATATTAATGTATTCTAAACATTCTTTCATTGTCCGTGGCTATCATTCTAAGTTTTTAACAATTAGTTTAGGTAAATTTCATATACTTCTTAAATTAGTGGAGTATATGAAATCTCTATTATCTAGAGAAATAGAGACCACAAAGGTTCCAAACCTCTTTTAACATCATAATATTTAAGTGGGGGATGCAACTACGCATTAAAATAATTTAGTCATATTTTTTGAATTTCACTCAAAATATGTAGGTTAACCCCTACGAAAATATTTAATTTTTCAGTAATTGCACTATAAATTGAACCATGTACTCTTTAGTGTTATTTAATCATTTCTAACCATCTCATAATTATATTAATGTATTCTAAACATTCTTTCATTGTCCGTGGCTATCGTTCTAAGTTTTTAACATTTAGTTTAGGTAAATTTCATATACTTCTTAAATTAGTGGATTAATCAATATGAAATCTCTATTATCTAGAGAAATAGAGACCACAAAGGTTCCAAACCTCTTTTAACATCATAATATTTAAGTGGAGAATGCAACTACGCATTAAAATAATTTAGTCATATTTTTTGAATTTCACTCAAAATATGTAGGTTAACCCCTACGAAAATATTCAGTTTTTGAGTAAATGCTCTATAAATTGAACCATGTACTCTTTTAGTGTTAATTAATCATTTCTAACCATCCCATAATTATATTAATGTATTCTAAACATTCTTTCATTGTCCATGGCTATCATTCTAAGTTTTAACAATTAGTTTAGGTAAATTTCATATACTTCTTAAATTAGTGGATTAATCAATATGAAATCTCTATTATCTAGTGAAATAGAGACAAAAAAGGTTCCAAACCTCTTTAACATCATAATATTTAAGTGGAGGATGCAACCACGCATTAAAATAATTTAGTCATATTTTTGAATTTCACTCAAAATATGTAGGTTAACCCTACTAAAATATTTAATTTTTGAGTAAATGCTCTATAAATTGAACCATGTACTCTTTAGTGTTAATTAATCATTTCTAACCATCCATATTTATATTAATGTATGCTAAACATTCTTTCATTGTCCATGGCTATCGCTCTAAGTTTTTAACAATTAGTTTAGGTAAATTTCATATACTTCTTAAATTAGTGGATTAATCAATATGAAATCTCTATTATCTAGAGAAATAGGGACCACAAAGGTTCCAAACCTCTTTAACATCATAATATTTAAGTGGAGAATGCAACCACGCATTAAAATAATTTAGTCATTTTTGAATTTCACTCAAAATATGTATAACATATTCAGTTTTTGAGTAAATGCTCTATAAATTGAACCATGTACTTTTAGTGTTAATTAATCATTTCTAACCATCTCATATTATATTAATGTATGCTAAACATTCTTCATTGTCCATGGCTATCATTCTAAGTTTTAACAATTAGTTTAGGTAAATTTATATACTTAAATTAGTGGATTAATCAATATGAAATCTCTATTATCTAGAGAAATAGAGACCACAAAGGTTCCAAACCTCTTTAACATCATAATATTTAAGGAGGATGCAACCACGCATTAAAATAATTTAGTCATATTTTTGAATTTCACTCAAAATATAGGTTAACCCTACTTAAAATATTTTAATTTTTGAGTAAATGCTCTATAAATTGAACCATGTACTCTTTAGTGTTATTAATCATTTCTAACCATCCATATTTATATTAATGTTTTCTAAACACTTTCATTGTCATGGCTATCGCTCTAAGTTTTAACATTTAGTTTAGGTAAATTTCATATACTTTCACTAGTGGATTAATCAAATGAAATTCTATTATCTGTAGAAATAGACCACAAAGGTTCCAAACCTCTTTAACATCATCATAATATTTAAGGAGAATGTAAATCGATTAAAATAATGTCATATTTTTAATTTCATCAAAATATGTAGGTTAACATATTCAGTTTTGGTAAATGCTCTATAAATTGAACCATGTACTTTTTAGTGTTAATTAATCATTTCTAACCATTCATAATTATATTAATGTATGCTAAATATTCTTTCATTGTCCGTATTATCATTCTAGGTTTTAACAATTAGTTTAGGTACCATATACTTTTGAATTAAGGATTAATCAATATAAATTCTATTATCTAGAGAAATAGAGACCACAAAGGTTCCAAACTCTTTTTAACATCATAATATTTATGAGGATGCAACCACGATTAAAATAATTTAGTCATAT
>JAEACV010000258.1:0-24359 GCA_016432835.1 Brassica nigra
AGACGGACGCCCCGCTGCGGCACAGACGATCTACCAAGGTACGTGACGACGCGTCTGGCGGCACGATCCACGCCTCGCACGCATCGATCCACGCCCTCGGCACCGCATCCATGTTCCGCGCGTGCCAAGACCACCGTGAGCACCCAAAAATTCAAAATTGATATTTTGAACAAAATTTTCGAAAGGAAACATCACGTATGTCAATAAAGAGTTCTAGATGTCAAGTTCCAATCAAAAGTTGCTATAGACATCATTTAGACCCCGAGAACCCGATCCTTAGCATCCAAAAGACATGGTTAGAAGCAAGAAAAATATGAAAATTTACCAGAAAATAGCCTAACCATACATAGAAGCATGCAATCGATTCAATTGAAGTATTTTTACATCAAAATACTCGAATGTAATCAATGCTCACCGTGAAAGACCAAAATGTTGCACGTATATATAAGGTAGGCACCTCCTCGCCTGCCTGAAGGTGGGTCGTCCGAACGGTATGGGTTAACGCCCCAGTGCTTGCAGCACGACCAGGTCCCATGGGTTACAGTCCCGGCCACTTTTCCGACGGCCGCAACTTTTCCTGACGGACTTGCCCCGACATCAATTTTCGCCAAGGCTTTGGCCTGGTTTCATCCGTTTCCAACTGATCATCTGATTACATCAGAAGGTTGGCTGATAGATTGGTGTTAGCGGGCAATGAACGTCCGCCATGAGGGTGATTGATAAAGGTTCAGAAGCCAGGAAGCCAAGGCATCAACTCAGACCACCATTTCGGCCGCTCACTAGCATATTTATGCTGGCTGACTCGATCCGGGCCTGTGTTGCGCATCTATCTAGAGGGAATTGTTGCTTTGCTTAAATGTTGTTCGCGGATGCCTCTTTATGGGTAGCCGCGGAACACAATAGCCGCACTTGTGATCTCGCGCCTTTGCATGAAAATGCATTTGCTCTAGGTGAATAGGATGTTGGCTGGGATCTCGATGCGGAAATGTTATGGCGGTGACTGTAGCAATGTCCTGCTAAGCACGCTTGTCTCCTGACAAAGATGACGGTCAAGTTCCGTTCACTCCACTTTCCTGCGTTAAGGGAATAATGGTCAGTTCTCGCTGACGGCGAATGCTACCTGGTTGATCCTGCCAGTAGTCATATGCTTGTTCAAAGATTATGCATGTAAGTATGAACCATTCAGACCGTGAAATCGCAATGGCTCATTAAATCGCTAGTTTGTTTGATGGTAACTACTACCGGATAACCGTAGTAATTCTAGCCAATACGCAACAAACCCCACTTCTGAAGGGATGCATTTATTAGATGGTCGACGCTGGCTCTGCCCGCTGCTCGATGATTCATGATAACTCGACGATCGCATGGCCTTGTGCTGGCGACGATCATTCAAATTTCTGCCCTATCAACTTTCGATGGTAGATAGGCCTACCATGGTGGTAACGGGTGACGGAGAATTGGGGTTCGATTCGAGAGGAGCCTGAGAAACGGCTACCACATCCAAGGAAGGCAGCAGGCGCCAAGAAATTACCCACCTCACACGGGAGGTAGTGACAATAAAATAACAACGGCTCTTGAGTCGCAATTGAATGAGTACACCCAAACCAACGAGGATCCATCGAGGCAAGTTCTGCCAGCAGCCGCGTAATTCCAGCTCCAATAGCGTATATTTAAGTTGTTGCAGTAAAAGCTCAGAAGTTGAACCTGATGGGTCGCCTGCCCGCCGGCGCAGCACCGGCCGCTTGTCCTTCTGTCGTGATGCGCCTGGTCTTAACTGGCCGGTCGCTCTCCGCCGCTGTTACTTTGAAGAAGAGTGCTCAGCAAGCCACGCCTGTATACATTAAAGGATAACATCATGATTTCGATCCTATTGTGTTCTGATCGAGTAATGATTACCAGGACAGTCGGGGGCATTCGTATTTCATAGTCGAGGTGAAATTCTTGATTTATGAAAGACCAACAACCGCGTAAAGCATTTGCCAAGGATGTTTTCATTAATCAAGAACGAAAAGTCACCAAGACCATCGATACCGCCCTCAGTCTCAACCATGTGTCACCGTGATCAGCGATGTTGCTTAGACCACGTTCTATGAGAAATCAAAGTTTTTGCCCGGGGAGTATGGTCGCAAGGCTGAAACTTAAAGGAATTGACGAAGGGCACCACTGGAGGGAGTCATGGGCTTAATTTGACTCAACACGGGAAACTTACCAGGTCCACATAGTAAGGATTGACGCATCAGAGCTCTTTCTTGATTCTATGGGTGGTGGTGCATGGCCGTTTGTGTTGTGGAGCCATTTGTTCACAATTCAACTAACGACCAGCTCACTAGCTACGGAGGCATCCTTCACGTCGCTTCTTAGAGGACTATGGCCGCTTAGGCCAAGGAAGTTTGAGGCAATAACAGGTCTGTGATGCCCTTAGATTCGGGTCGCGACGCCACTGATGTATTCAACGAAGTTCACACCTGGCCGACAGGCCCGGTAATCTTTGAAATTTCACGTGATGGGGATAGATCATTGCAATTGTTGGTCTTCAACGAGGAATTTTAGTAAGCGCCAGTCATCAGCTCGCTGACTACGCCCTGCCCTTGTACACACCGCCTCGTCGCCTACCGCATTGAACATCCGTGAAGTGTTCGATCGCCATGACGTGGTTCGCCGCCCGCGACGTCACAGAAGTCCACTAAACCTATCATTGAGGAAGGAGAAGTCGAATAAGGTCAGTAGTGAACCCGCTGGCGATCATTGTCACCGAAACGTAACCACCGAGAACGATGAAACATCACTGTGGGCCGTTCTTAGCTTCATTCGCCTGCCATTTCGCGGTTATGTGTTCGCCCCGTTCAAGACTTACTTAGTTCTGCCGATCGCGCGCATAGCTTCCGGATTTCACCAAACCGCACGTAAAGTGTCAAGGAACATGCACCAAACAAATTGCTGCCAACCCGAGACGTTTGTTCGGGAAGTGCAATGTAAAGTTCAAACGACTCGCAACGGATATTCGCCGATCGGCGAAGAACGAAGTAATGCTATACTTGGTGTGAATTGCGTAACTCGTGAACCATCGAAGTTTTGAACGCGAAGGCGCCCAAGCCTTCGCCGAGGGCACGCCTGCTCAAAACAAATGTCGCCCCCATCCTTCGAGGATATGGACGGAAGCTGGTCTCCCGTGTTACCGCACGGTTGGCCAAAACCGAAGCAGGGCCAGAGCTGCCTCATTACGCGGTGAACCCAAGCTCGTAATATCGCCGGTCGCTCGTCCAAAAGCTCGGCGACCAAAGTCCTCAACGCGACCCAGGTCAGGCGCGGATCACCCGCTGAGTTTAAGCATATAATAAGCTGAGGAAAAGAAACCAACAAGCGATTCTTAGTAACGGCGCAGCTAACCGAAGAGCGCTTGAAATGACGCCTTCGCGCTCGACCAGTTCGAGAAGCGCCTCAGCGACGGACCGCCTAAGTTCCTGAAAGGGCGCGAGAGGGTGAGAGCCTCGGCTGCACCGACCTCGTCGCACTACCAGGCGCTGTTCACGAACGGGTTGTTTGGGAATGCAGTCTCAACGGGCGTACCCGTCCAAGGCAGGGCTATGGGCGAGACCGGAGCATGCAACAAGTACCGCGAAAAGATGAAAAGGACTTGAAAAGAGAGTCAAAGATGCTTGAAATTGTCGGTGAAGCGGATGGCGATGCCCCGATGGCGAACGAGTAACCGTCCGCCGACGATTCGGGCGGACCGACGCTGATTAAGGCGGGTGGTCAAGCCCGGCTTTGTTACGCCGGATGCCGGCGTTTGACGACGCCACCAGTGTCAGAACCATAAACAGCACGCGACGCTCGCTGGCGTAATAAAGCTGCCAGGCTACCGCTTAATTCAAGGCCACCACGCCCGCCGACGGCTGACCGGATTGCCTGCTCACATCCGAACGACGACGTCACCATCCGCTTCCCATAATTTCGGGCACTTCGATTTCTTTCAAAGTTCTCATCTTAATACCATGTATTTGTTCGCTATCGGCCTCGCCCATATTAGCCTCCGACGGAATTTACCGCCTGACAAGGTATTCCCAAACAACCCGATCTTCAGACATGCTTGCGCGACAGGGTCCGCACGACGGGTTTCACCTTCGGCGCCCTTCAGGAACTGGGCCCGTCCGCCGCTGAGGACGCCTGCATTACATTAACGCCAAGACGCCCGATTTTCAAGCTGCTCTTCCCGGTTCGCCAGCCAAGCATTAAGGGAATTGTTGCTTTTCCTCCGCCATTGATATGCTTAAACTCAGCGTGATCCGCCGGATTTGGGGTCGCCGACTTTGGGTCATCGAGCTTTTGACCGAACGCATCGGTTTATATTACGTAGGCTTGAATTCCACCGCATGTCGAGACGCCTCGGCTTCTTAGCTCGATTTTACAACCGGGCGGTAACACGGAGACCAGCTTCGGCCCCATATCTCGAGAGGATGGGGGACGACGATTGTGACACCTGGCAGACGTGCTCGCCGTAAGGCTTGGGGCGCAACTTCTATGCTCAAAGACTCGATGGTTCACGCGATTCGCACTCACACCAAGTATCGCATTTCGCCACGCTCTTCATCGGCGCGACGATATCCAAGGTTTGTAGTCGTTTTACTTACATTGCAGCACCTTCCAACAAACACCGCCTCCGTGTTGGCGAAAGCGCACCGTTTAGTTGCATGTTCTCGACACTTTCTCGTGCCGGGTTTGGTGAAACCGGTTATGCACGTATCCACCGACCTAGTAAGTCTTGAACCGGGACGGAACACATAACCACGAAATCGGCAGGCACGGAATCGCTAAGAGACCGCCCACCGAGTGATGTTTCATCGTTTCGGTCGCTCGCTTCGTGGTACGACAATGATCCTTCCGCAGGTTCACCTACGGAACTCTTACGACTTCTTCCTTCCTCTAAATGATAAGGTTGACTTCGCGACGCCGCAGACGGCGAACCACCCACGCCGCCGCTGATCCAACACTTCACCCGATCATTCAATCTAGGAGCGACGGGCGTGTGTACAAAGGGCAGGACGAGTCAACGAAGCTGACTCGCCATTTAGAATTCTCGCAAGACCAACAATTGCAATGATCTATCCCCATCATGATGAAATTTCAAAGATTACCCGGCCTGTCGCCAAGGTGTGAACTCGCTGAATACATCAGTGTAGCGCGCGGCGCCCAGAACATCTAAGGGCATCACAGACCTGTTATTGCTCACTTCCTTGGCCTAAACGGCCATAGTCCCTCTAAGAAGCCGCCGTGAAGGGGATGCCTCCACGAAGGTTAGCAGGCTGAGGTCTCGCTCGTTAACCAATTGCACCAGACAAATCGCCCACCAACTAAGAACGCCATGCACCACCACCACCCATGCTGTAATCAAGAAAGAGTTTCACCGTCAATCCAGCTATGTCTCGACCTGGTAAGTTTCCGTTGAAGTCAAATTGCCGCAGTTCCACTCGGTGGTACCTTCCGCCACCCCTTTAAGCTTCAGCTCATGACCATACTCCCTAACCCAAAAACTTTGATTTCATAAGGTGCCGCCGAGTCCTAAAGCAACATCCGCTGATCCCCGGCTCAAGATCGCTTATGGTCGAGACCAGACGGCACCGACGTTTTCGAAGCCCCCAATTCGTTTCGACATGAAACATCCTTGGCAAAGCTAGTTGTTCGCCTTTCATAAATCCAAGAATTTCACCTTCCGACTATGAAATACGCAGTTCCCCACTGTCCCCGTTAATCATTACTCCGATCCCGGCACAACACAATAGGATCGAATCCTATGATGTTATCCCATGCTAATGTATACAGAGCGTAGTTGCTTGAGCACTCTAATTTCTTCAAAGTAACAGCGACGGAGGAACGACCCGCCAGCACACCAGGAGCCATCATCGACAGAAGGGACAAGCCGACTGCAGCCGCCAAGGCGATCGGGCGCACGCATCCCGTTCAACACGAAGCTTTTTAACCGCAACTTAAATATAACGCCATCGAGTTGGAATTACCGCTGCCGTGGCACCAGACTTGCCCTCCAATGGATCCTCGTAAGGATTTAGATTGTACTATTCCCAATTACGCACTCAAAGAGTCTGCAGATTGTTATTTATTGTCACTACCTCCCCGCGGTCGATTGTAATTTGGCGCCGCTTCGCTGCCTTCCTTGATGTGGTAGCCGCTTTCAGGCTCCCTCCGAATCGAACCCTAATTGGCCACCTACCACCATGGTAGGCCACTATCCTACCATCGAAAGTTGATAGGCAGAAATTTGAATGATGCGCCAGCACAAAGGCCATGCGATCCGTCGAAGTTATCATGAATCATCGAGCAACGGCAGAGCTCGCACGAATCTTTATCTAATAAATGCATCCCTTCCAGAAGTCGGGGTTTGTCAGACGCATAGCTCTAGAATTACTACTAAGCATCGAAAGTAGTAGTTACCATCAAACAAACTATAATCGATTTAACGAGCCATTCGCAGCCACGCCTGAATTGCTCATACTTACACATGCACGGCTTAACCTGAGACAAGCATATGACTACCGGCAGGATCAACCAGGTAGCATTCATAATCACGCAAGCCTAGTCGATTCCCGCAAACGCAAGAAAGTGAACGCATATGACTCATCATCTTTCGTCCCAGACAACGCAAGTACAGACAAGAATTGCTTCTAGTCACCGCCATAACATTTCGCGATCCGATCCCAGCCAACATCCTATTCACCTTACGAGCAAATGCATTTTTCATGCAAAGACGAAGGATCAGTGTCGGCGACAGGTTCGTTCGCTACCCCATGCGCGAGATCCATGTAACATTTTAAGCAAAGCTTAACAATTCCTCTAGATAGGTACCAACACAGGCCCGGATCGAGTCAACCAGCATAAATATGCTAGTGAACGAATCGAGAAGGATAGTGGTCTGTAGTGCGCGCCGGCACGCAGCCTACGACACTACCATCCAATCACCACTCATACGCCGGACGCTCATTGCCCGCCACCACCTATCCAGCCAACCTTCTGATGTAATCAGATGATCAGTTGAAGACGGATGAAACCAGGCCAAGACCGCGTAAGCCAAAATTGGCGTCGTGGGCAAATGGTCCACCGAAAAGTCAGTTTAAAAGCCGCGGAAAAGACCGACTGTCAACCCATCGACCTCGCTTTCGCTGCACCAAGCACTGGACGCAACCCATACCGCTCGACGACTCACCCTTCCAGGCAGGCCGTGGAGGTGCCACCCTTTATATATATTAAGCATTTTTCGCCTTTCACCGTTATATCGATTCGCTCCGAGTATTTTGATTAAAAATACTCGAATTTGAATCTGATTTTTACTTCATATGTATGGTTAGAGCATTTCTGGTAAATTTTCATAATTTTTCTTGCTTCTAACCATGTCTTTGATGCTACAAGGATCGGGTTTCTGGGTCCAAAATGATGTCATCGCAACTTTTGATTGAACTCACATCTGTAACCTTTATCGACATATTTGTGATGTCTTTCAGAAAATTTTGTTCAAAAATATCAATTTTGAATTTTGCCAATGGTGGTCTTGGCACGCGCAGACATGGATCGCATGACGTGGATCAGGCAGGTGATCGGATTGCGTACGCAGACGTCCGCCAGGTGCACGCTGGTCGTCCGTCGTGCACGCTGACGCCCGCCTGTGCACGCTGGACGCCCGCTCATGCGACGGGTCGCCCGGCTGCGGCACGCTGGTCGTCCGGCCAGCACGCCAGACGCCCGCTCGGCACGCGACGCCCGGGCTCGCACGCTGGTCGTCCGATCGAGACGCTGGTCGTCCGCTGTGCACGGACAGGATCAGTGCACGCAGACGCCCGTCCTGCACGCTGGTCGCCCGTCTGCGGCTCGACGCCCGTCATGCGACGCGGTCGCCCGGCCGTACGGGTCGCCCGCTCGGCACGCGCAGACGCCCGCTCAGGCACGCGGACGCCCGCTCGCGGCACGCGATGTTCGGTCAGGCACGCGGCCGCCCGGTTGTGCACGGACGTGATTGCACGCAGACGCCCGCCGTGCACGCAGACGCCCGCTCAGGCACGCAGGTCGCCCGCTGCTGCACGCAGACGCCCGTCAGGCACGCAGACGACCGCTCGCACGCAGACGCACCGCTCAGGCACGCAGACGCCCGCTCGCGTACCAGGACCGCCCGCTCAGGTACCGTGACCGCCCGCTGTTCACGGACCTGGATCGTGCAGACGCAGACGGCCGCCGCACGCAGACGCCCGCTCGCGCACGCAGACGCCCGCTGCTGCACGCAGACGACCGCTCGGCACGCAGACGACCGCCTGCACGCAGATCTACCGCTCGTGCACGCAGATCACCGGCCAGGCACGCAGACGACCGTCGCGGCACGCAGACGACCGCTCAGGCACGCAGACGCACCGCTCAGGCACGCAGACGCCCGTCGGTGCACCGACCGCCTGCTCAGCAACACGATCGCCCCGGCCGGCACGACGGATCGCACGCAGGTCGCCCGCCGCACGCAGACGCCCACGCACGCAGACGCCCGCTCGTGCACGCAGACGCCCGGCTGCACGCAGACGCCCATCGCTGCACGCAGACGCCCGCTCAGGCACGCAGACGCACCGCTCAGGTCGCGACGTCCGCTCGCACCGTGACCGCCCGCTCGCGTACCAGGACCGCCCCGCTGCCCGCGACTCGATCGCTGCACGCAGGCCGCCCGCCGCTGCACGCAGACGCCCGCTCAGGTACCGTGACCGCCCGCCGCGTACTCGACCGCCCGGCTGTGCACGGACCGATCGCGCACGCAGTCGCCCGTCACGCAGACGACGCCCGCCGCTGCACGCAGACGACCGTCAGGCAAGGTGTCGCCTCGGCCTGCACGCAGACGACCGCCGTGCACGCAGGTCGCCCGGCCGCGCACGCAGACGACCGCTCGTGTACGCAGGACGCCCAGGTACCGTGACCGCCCGTCAGGCACCAGACCGCCCAAGTCCACGGACCGATCAGTGCACGCAGACGCCCGTCATGCACGCAGTCGCCCGTCAGCTGCACGCAGACGCCCGCCGCTGCACGGAGGACGCCCGACAGCCCTCGAGGACGCCACGCGCACGGCGACGTGATCAGCACACAAGCCGCCCAGTGTTTGGCTCGATGCCACGGACCGATCTGAGTTTTTCGCGGACAGTCCAGTCCGACAAATCATTCTCGCAGACACGCCGTCCGCTAGTACATTTGCTCGAAGTTTTCATGGACTTGACGTTGAAAGCAGCCCGACATTCGACCGCCAACTCGACATTTAATCATATTCTCACAAGACACGTCAGTCCGTGAGTAGACGGCTCGATTTTATGATCGATCTGCGAGCAGTCCGACAGTCTTAATTAAATTCTTCGCCAGTACATATGATCAGTCCTGTTGATCGAAGCCATGGACTGATCGGCTGAGTTAAGTCTGAAATGTCCTTAGCTCGATTCAATCATTTTCCGCAAGACATATGGCTAACTAAGTCCGTCCGCATGTTTTCCTCGAAGTTTTGTGTACTGATGGGACCAAGTGTACTGAAGGTATTGAACATTTCCTGACCTACTCATGTCCTCGATCGGATCTATGTACTGATAGGAATGCATTGTATCGAGTCGACAGCCAGATGCACATGAACGTAAGCCAAAGGAAATTTTCAGATTTTCCTGTCTCATGGTCGCACATGATGCATTGGGCGAGCCATGTGGTTCGACGATGCATTTCATCGATTTCAAAACTTGCGCAGACCCATTTCTTCTAAGTAGTAATCTCAAACTCGCCAACTTTCTTATAAACTTAGAAATTTTCGGGTTTTTGTTTGTTTTAACGCTGGGAGGAACATGTGAATGGAAAGGGGAGGGTCAATCTTAGCGTAAAGGGCTGAAGTGGATCGTGGCAGAAGGCCACTCGCCACTTACAATACCCCGCCGCTGTATTTAAGTCGCCCGCAGCGATTCTACCCGCCGCCGGTAATAATAATTAAGGCGGTCCAACGGCGCTCACGAACGGATTTAGCCAACGACACATCGCCTTGGGAGCCAAGCTCCTACCGAGGGTCGGCAATCGGGCGGGGCACATGCGTCGTTTAGCCCGATTCTGACTAGAGGCGCTCGTCATAATCCAAATAAGACGCAGAAGCCACATCGCTTTCTCAACCAAGCGACCACCAGCAATCAACGGTTCCTTCGCACAAAGTTGAATTACTACGACGCTGGCATCAGTAGGTAAACTAACCTGTCTCACGACGGTTCAAACCCAGCTCACGCTCCCTATTGTGGGTGAACAATCCAACACTTGGTGAATTTCGTCACAATGATGAAGAGCCGACATCGGGATCAAAAGCAACGCCGCTATGAACGCTGGCTGCCAAGTCGTTATCCCTGTGGTAACTTTTCTGACACCTCTAGCTTCAAATTCGGGTCTAAAGGATCGAGGCCACGCCACGGTTCAGACTGCACTGAAAATCAGAATCAAACGAAGTCTTTTGTTCCACACGAGATTGCTCGCTGAGCTCATCTTAGACACCTGCGTTATCTTTAACGATGTGCCGCCCAGCCAAACCCCACCGACAATGTCCTCCTCGATCGACCCGTCAAGCGAAGCTGATCTAAAAGAAGCGGTTAATACCCGCCTGCTCACGAGTAAGTAAATAACGCAAAGTAGTGGTATTTCACTCATGCCGAGCTCCCACTTATTCTACACCTCTCAAGTCATTTCACAAAGTCGACTGTAGTCAAGCTCAACAGGTCTTCCCCGCTGATTCGCCAAGCCCGCTCGCTGTGGTTTCGCCGATAGTGGTACAGTGACGCGGGAACTGTCCATTCATGCCACCACTAGATGACGAGGCATTCGCTACCTTAAGAGAGTCATACTACTCCCGCCGCTACCCGCCAGTCAATTTCTTCACTTGACATTCGCAGCATCAGCAGAAATCATATCATAAAGATCCGCAGGGACCATCGCAATGCTTTGTTTTAATTAAACACGGATTCCCTTGTCCGCACAGCTTGAGTTGGCTGTTCGACGCTCAAGAAACTCCCGAGTTGTTCCAGTCCGCCCCCTCGACAGAACGCGTCGCCGCCAAGCAGCAGCTCGAAAGTCCGCCAACAAGCCGACGGGTTCGAACCGATCTTCGAGCCCAGCCTCGTGAGCCAATCCTTTTCCCGGTTACGGATCCATTTTGCCGATTTCCTCGCCTACATTGTTCCATCACCAGGTTGCCACTCGAGACCTGATGCTATAGTATGATCGGCGCGTGGAGCGGCACGGTCCTCCGATTTTGGCCGCTGAATGCACCGACACCACGCGACGCGGCGGTGCTCTTCCACAGCCGGATCTACCGCTGAGCCGCTTCAGGTGGGCAGGCTGTTAAACAGAAAAGATAACTCTTTCCATTCGCCGACGCCTCCGGATTCTGCAACGTTGCCAACCGCCACGCCCGTTCGAATTTAACCGATCCTCGTTCAGCGCAAGATAAGCGCCATCAGACGGGTTTCCCGACTTTAGATCGACAACCCATGTGCAAGTGCCGCTCACATGGAACCTTTCCCTTCGCCTTCAAAGTTCATTTGAATATTTCTACTACCACCAAGATCTGCACCGACGGCCGCCCACGCTCAGCGCCTAGTTTTTGCAGCCGACCGCCGCGCCTCCTACCATCGAGGTCCTCTTTGCCCCGACGGCCGGTATAGGTCGCTTCAGCGCCATCCATTTTCGGCTAGTTGATTCGCAGTGAGTTGTTACACCTTAGCGGATTTCGACTTCCATGACCACCGCTGCCTTAATCGACCAACACCCAGGGTTCTAGGTTAGCTAGCTTGGGCACCGCAACCCGCTTCCTGCTCATCCCGACGCTGCTTCGCTACCAAAATGGCCCACTTGAGCTCGATTCCGCGGATGGCTCAACAAAGCAGCCACCCGCCCTACCACCTATTTAAAGTTTGAGAATAGGTCGAGGGCATTGCGCTCGATGCCTCTAATCATCGCTTTACCCGAGCAATCCTCAAGTCAGCCCAGCCATCGAGGGAAACTGAGGAACCACATTGGGATGGTTCGACAGTCTTTCGCCTTATACCCAAGTCGATTTAACGATTTGCATCGCCAAGATCGCCAGGGCCTCCACCAGAGCCTCGGCTCACCCGCCAGGCATAGCCACCATCTTTCGTCCCGACAGTGCATGCTCACACTCTAACCCTTCTCGAAGATCAAGGTCGGCAAGTGCACCCAGGGATCCACCAATCAGCTTCTTACGCTTACTGGTTTCACCCGCCGACTCGCATTACGTCCCACTTTGGTCCGGTTTCAAGACGGTCGAATGGGAGCCCAGGCCGACGCCCTGAGCACGAGATGCCGAGGCACGCCGTGAGGCGCATGTAGACCACTTATTAAGGCAATGACGCTCGCTGGCGTAATAAAAGTCTCGGCTAAAGACCGCTTTAATCCGTTTACCCACGCTCGAATCGATCGCGGACCGGATTGTTCGCTCGATCCGACCGACGCACGCCGCCCCCATCCGCTTCCTCCCGACAATTTTCAAGCACTTCTGACTTTTCAAAGTCCTTTTCATTTTACCTCAAGGTACTTGTTCGCTATCGTCTTCGCCTATATTTAGCTTGACGAATTTACCGCCTGACAAGGTATTCTCAAACAACCCGATTGTAGACAGCGCCGTGGTGCGACAGGTCCGCACGACGGGTTTCACCTTCGCGCCTTTCAGGAACTGGGCCCGTCCGTCGCTGAGGACGCCTGTATACACCCAACGCCAAGACGCCCGATTTTCAAGCCGGGCTCTTCCTACTTCGCCGTTACTAGGGAATCCTGTTGCTTTTCCGCTATTGATATGCTTAAACTCAGCGGTGATCCCGTGACCTGGGGTCGCACAGGACTTTGGGTCATCGAGCTTTTGACCGAACGACCGACGATATTACGAGGCTTGAATTCACCACCGCATGTCGACGCCTCGCGCCTTAGCTCGATTTTGGCCAACCGCTGGCGTAACACACCGAGACCAGCTCGCCCCATATCCTCGGAGGATGGGGACGACGATGACACCAGCAGTACGCGTTCTCGCCGTAAGGTTTGGGCGCAACTTGCTCAAAGACACTGGCGGTTCACCGACCGCACACCACACACCGCATCGATTTGCCACGCTCTTCATCGGCGCGAGAGCCGATATCCGCGTTTCGAGTCGCTTAGACTTTACATTGCAGCACTACTTCCAACAAACACCGCCTCCCGTCATGCAAAGCGCATCGCTTAACAGATGTTCCTCGACACTTTTCGCGTCGGTTTGTGGACCGGTTATGCGCACGACCGAATCGAGACCTAAGTAAGTCTCGAACCGACGGAACACATAACCACGGAAATCGCAGGCACGAATCGGGCAGAGACCGCCCACCGAGAGTGATTCATCGCTCGGTCGTTTCGTTTCCGTGGTACGATTAATGATCCTTCCGCAGGTTCACCCACGAAACCTTGTTACGACACTTCCTTCTCTAAATGATAAGGTTTAAGTGATTTCGCGACGTCAGACGGGCGAACTCCACGCCGCAGCTGATCCAACACTTCACCGATCATTCACCGTAGAGCGACGCCAGGTGTACAAAGGGCAGGACGTAGTCAACGCCGAAGCGATGACTCGCCATTAGGAATTCCTCGCTGAAGACCAAAACCGCAATGATCTATCCTCATCATGGCGAAATTTCAAAGATACCCGCCTGTCGCCAAGTGTGAACTCGCTGAATACATCGCGAAGCGCGCGGCGCTGTAACATCTAAGGGCATCATGCATCTGTTATTGCTCAACTTCTGGCCAACGCCATAGCCCCTCTAAGAAGCCGGCCGTGAAGGGATGCCCACGTAGCTAGTTAGCAGGCCGAGGTCTCGTTCAACGAATAACTGCACAAATCGCCCACCAACCAAGAACGCCATGCACCACCACCCATAATCAAGAAAGAGCTCTCCGTCAATCCTTACTATGTCCGACCTGGTAAGTTTCCGGTTGAATAAATTGCCGCAGGCTCCACTCTGTGGTGCCTTCGGCCACCTTTGTTTCAGCTCACATCATACTCCCCTAACCCAAAACTTTGATTTCATAAGGCCGCCGAACCTAAAAGCAACATCCGCTGATCCCCGGCTCGGATCGCTTATGGTCGTAGACTAGACGGCATCTGATCGCTCGAAGCCCCCAACTGCTCGACACGAAAACATCTCGCAATGCTTTCAGTTGTTGCCTTCATAAATCCAAGAATTTCACCTCGACTATGAAATAATAATGCCCCGACCGTCCCTGTTAATCATTACTCCGATCCGGCACAACAATAGATCGAAATCCTATGATGTTATCCCATGCTAATGTATACAGAGCGCAGCTTGCTTGAGCACTCTACTTCTTCAAAGTAACAGCGACGGAGGAACGAATTCGCCAGTTAAGACCAGGAGCGATTACCGACAAGTGGACAAGTCGACCGTGCTCGCCGCGCGGACCGGCCATTCCATCCCAAGGTTCAACTCACGGCTTTTAACTGCAACAACTTAAATATACGCCATTGAGCCGAATTACCGCCGCTAAGTACCGCTTGCCTCCAATGGATCCTCGCATATTTGATTGTACTATTCCAATTACCACCAAAGAGCCCGATCATATTTACGTCACTACCTCCCCGTACGATTGGGTAATTTGCGCCGCTGCCTTCCTCGATGTGGTAGCCGCCGTGCCCTCCCAATCAACCCACCTCACACCAGCACCACCATGGTAGCCACTATCCTACCATCGAAAGTGATGGCAGAAATTTGAATGATGCGTCGCCAAAGACAAAGGCCATGATCCGCCGAAGTTATCATGAATCATCGAGCACGCGAGCCGGGCGGCCGACCTTTATCTAATAAATGCATCCTTCCACGGGTTGTTGCACGACAATTTCGTAATTACTACGTTATCCGAGAAGTACCATCAAACAAACTATAACGATTTAATGAGCCATTCGCAGCTTCACGCCTGAATTGCTCATACTTACATGCATGGCTTAATTCGAGACAAGCATATGACTACCGGCGATCAACCAGGTAGATTCATAAATCACCGGCAAGACCTACCGATTCCCGCAAACGAAGGAAAGTGGGAATGCATGCGACTCGACCGCCATCTTTGTCCTGAGACAAACGCGCTTAGCAAGGACAAGAATTGCTTCTAGTCACCGCCATAACATTTCAAGATCCGAGATCCCAGCCAACATCCTATTCACCTTACGAGCAAATGCATTTTCATGCAAAGACGGCGATCACAAAGTGCTATCAGGTTCACGGCCACCCCATGTGAGCATCCGCTGAACAACATTTTAAGCAAAGCTTAACAATTCCTCTAGATATACGCAATACAGGCCCCGATCGAGCCAACCAGCATAAATATGCTAGTGAACGAACCGAGAAGGATAGTTGGTCTAGTCGCGCGCTGAGCACAGCCTACGCATTACCAACATCCAATCACCACTCATACGCGGACGCTCATTGCCCCGCTAACACCACCCATCCAGCCAACCTTCTGATGTAATCAGATGATCAGTTGAAGACGGATGAAACCAGGCCAAGACCGTATGCCGAAAATTGGCGTCGGGCAAATGGTCCACCGAAAAGTCGCCGAAAAGCCGCCGAAAAGTGACCGACTGTCAACCCATCGACCTCGTTTCGCTGCACCAAGCACTGACGCAACCCATACCGCTCGACGACCCACCCTTCAGGCAGGCTGGGAGGTGCCTACCCCTTATATATACATTGCATTTTTCGCCACTGTAGGACATCGATTTCGCTCTATATTTTGATGTAAAAATACTTCGAATTTGAATCTGATTTTGCATGTTTCATATGTATGGTTAGAGCTATTTTCTGGTTTCATAATTTTTCTTGCTTCTAACCATGTCTTTGATGCTGCTGCGATCGTTCTGGTCTAAATGATGTCATCGCAACTTTGATTGAACTCTGACATCTAGAACTCTTATCATTATTTCAGGATGTTTCCTTTCAGAAAATTTTGTTCAAAAATATCAATTTTGAATTTTGGGTTGTACGGTGGTCTGGCACGCGCAGACATGGATCGCTGCATGCGCGACGGATCGGGCGCGCAGACGGATCGCGCATCAGACGTCCGCCTGCACGGGTCGTCCGCTCAGGCACGCTGGACGCCCGTCAGGCACGCGACGCCCGCTCATGCGACGTCGTCCGGCCAGGCACGCTGGTCGCCCCATTGTGACGCGTACGCCACCGGCCTGCACGCTGACGCCCACCGTACGGTCGTCCGACCAGGTAGACGCTGGTCGCCCGGCGCACGGATCGGATCAGGCACGCAGGACGCCCGCCTCGGCACGCTGGTCGCCCGCCTGCGGCACGCGACGCCCGCTCGCGACGCTGGTCGCCCGGCCAGTGCACGCGTCGCCCGCTCAGGCACGCTGTACGCCCGCTCGGCACGCTGGACGCCCGCCTGCACGCTGGTCGCCCGATCAGGTATGGGTCGCCCGGCTGTGCACGACGGATCAGTGCACGCAGATCGCCCGCGCACGCAGACGTCCGTCACACGCAGTCGCCCGCTGCACGCAGACGCCCGCTCGCACGCAGACACCGTCAGGCACGCAGACACCGTCAGGCACGCAGACGCCCGCTCAGGCACCAGACCGCCCGTCAGGCACCGTGACCGCCCGGCTGTCCACGACCTGATCGCTGCACGCAGACGCCCGCGGGCTGCACGCAGACGCCCGCTCTGCACGCAGACGCCCGGCTGTGCAGACGCAGACGCATCGTCAGGCACGCAGATACCGCTCAGGCACGCAGACGACCGCTCGCACGCAGACGACCGTCAGGTACGCAGACGCCCACCGCTCGCGCACGCAGACACCGCTCGCGCACGCAGACGCCCGCTCGCATACAGATCACCGCTCAGGTACCAGACCGCCCGCTGCACGGACTCGATCACCGCACGAGGTCGTCCGTCAGCACGCAGACGCCGCCGCTGCACGCAGACGCCCGCCAGGCACGCAGGACGCCCGCTGCTCGCACGCAGACGCCCATCGCTGCACGCAGACGCCCGCTCGCGTGCACGCAGACGACCGCTCAGGCACGCAGACGCCCGCTCGTACCGTGACCGCCTGCCCGTGTACCCAGACCGCCCGCCGCCTGGACTCGACCGCGCACGCAGTCGCCCGCCGCGCACGCAGACGCCCGCTCGGCACCAGGACCGCCCGCTCAGGTACTCGACCGCCGGGCCGGTACGACCTCGATCGCTGCACGCAGTCGTCCGCCGGGCACGCAGACGCCCGCCGGGCAGGCACGCAGATCTCAGGCAGGTCGCCCGTCCGGCACGCAGACGCACCACCGGTATCACGCAGTGTCGCCCGCAGCTGCACGCAGATTTACCGCTCAGGACGCAGACGCCCGCTCGCAGGCAGACGCCCGCTCGTGACCAGACCGCCCGCTCAGGTACCCGACTGCCCGCTGTCCACGGACCTGATCAGGCACGCAGACGCGCTCAGGCGCACGCAGGTCGCCCGCCGCGCACGCAGGACGCCCGCAGCACGGAGGACGTCCACTGCGTTCTCCGAGGGACGCCCGCCGTGCACGGCGACGGATCAGCACAACAGTCCCGTGGCAGTTTGCTCGATTTCACGGACCGATCTCAGAGTTTTCGCGGACAGTCCAGTCCGACAAATCATTCTGCCGTGACACAGCCAAGTCCGCTAGTACACGGCTCGAAGCTTTGCCACTTGACGCGAAAGTTCGACATTCGACCGCCAACTCGACATTTAATCATATTCCCGCCAGCAAATACGGCCAGCCCGCGGAGTGGCTCGATTTTTATGGACTGATCGCGAGCAGTCTCGACAGTCTTTAGCTCGACAATTCTTCCCGCCAGACATATGATCAACCGCGTTGATCGAAGCCATGGACCGATCGTCGGAGTTAAGTCTGAAATGTCTCAGCTCGATTCAATCATTTTCCGCCGCATATGGCTAACTAAGTCCGTCCGTGATGTTTTCCCGTTTTTGTGTACCGATGGGACCAAGTGTACTGAAGGTATTGAACATTTCACCTACTCATGTCTCCGACGGACTATGTACTGATAGAATGCATCAGATCGAGTCAACGATGCACATGAACGTATCAACCAAAGGAAATTTTCAGATTTTCCTGGTCCGACATGGTCTCACATGATGCATTTGGGCGAGCCATGTGGTTCGACGGATGCATTTCATCAGACTTTCTGAAACTTGAAGTAGACCGATTTCTTCTAAGTAGTACTCCAACCTCGGCCAACGCTTTATAAACTTAGAAATTTTTGGGTTTTTGTTTGCTTAACGCTGGGAAAAGAACATGTGAATGGAAAGGAGGGTCAATTCAGCACAAAGGGCTGAATTAGTGGATCGTGGCAGCAAGGCCACTCGCCACTTACCACCCCGTCAGTATTTAAGTCGCCCGCAGCGATTCTACCCGCCGGTGGTAATAATAATCTGTTACGGTCCAACGCGCTCACCAACGGACTTAGCCAACACACGCGGCCTTGGGAGCCGGCTCCTACCGAGGGTCGGCAATCGGCGCGCACATGTCAAGCGTAGCCCGATCTTGTAGGCGCTCAGTCATAATCCAGTAGAAGCAGCTTCTACACATCGCTTTTCAACCAAGCGATGACCATCAGCGAACGGTTCCTCTCGCATCAGTTGACTACTATCGCGACGCTGGCATCAGTAGGGTAAACTAACCTGTCTCACGACGTTCAAACCCAGCTCACGTTCCCTATTGCAGGGTGAACAATCCAACACTTCGTGAATTCGCTCACAATGATGGGAAGAGCCCACATCGGCGATCAAAAGCAACGCCGCTATGAACGCTTGCCAAGCCGTTATCCCTGGTAACTTTTCTGACACCTCTAGCTCAAATTCAAGGTCTAAAGGATCGACAGCGCCACTTTCACTGCTCAGACTGCATCGAAATCAGAATCAAACGAAGCATTCTTTTGTTCACGAGATTTCTGTTCTCGCTGAGTCGTCTGGGGACACTCATGCTATCTTTTAACGATGTGCCACCACAAACTCCCACTGACAATGTCCTCCGATCGAATTCGCCGTTTAGTCTGATCTAAAAGAAGGGGTTGTTACCCCGCCCGTTCACTGAGGCAAATAACGTTAAAGTAGTGGTATTTCACTTCATGTCGAGCTCCCACTGTTGCCCTACACCTCTCAAGTCATTTCACGTGCCGGGACTAGAGTCAAGCTCAACAGGTCTTTTCCCGCTGATTCTCGCCAGCCCGCCTTGGCTGTGGTTTCGCTGATAGTAGACAGGACGGGAATCTCAAGACCATTCATGCGCCGCCACTACTGATGACGCAGGCATTTGGCTACCACCAAGAGAGTCATATAGTTACTTCCGCCGCTAATTGCCACAGCTTCTTCACTGACATTCGTATATCAAGAAATCACATTGCTAGCATCCGGCAGGGACCATCGCAATGCTTTGTTTTACCAAATGCCGGATTCCCTTGTCCTACCAGTTCTCGAAATGGCTGTTCGACGCCAAGAAACTCCTAGAGCTGTTCCCGTACCGTCTCCCGCCGACACGCACGGCCGCCTCGGCCAAGGCAAGAGTCGGCAGTCCGCCAATGGGCCGACGGTTCGAACTGGGATCTTCGAGCCCAGCCTCGAGCCAACTTTTCCGGTTACGGATCCATTTTCGGCCACTTCCTGCCTACATTGCTCCATCGACCGTAGGCTGTTCACCCTTTGACACTGAGCGCGGTTATGAGTACCACCGGCGTGAGCGCACTCGTCCTCCGATTTTCAAGGTCGGGAATGCAATCGACACCACGCGACGTATGGTGCTCTTCCACGCTGACCCTACCGCTGAGCTGCTCGGTGGGCAGGCTGTTAAACAGAAAGATAACTTTCCGAATTTCACGACGCCTCCGACTTCCCTAATCTGCCGCCAACCGCCACGTCCCGCCCGAATTTAACCGATCCTCGTTCGCGCGCATAAGCGCATGTACAAAAACCGACTGTACAAAAAGTCAATCGAACCTCATTCACCACCATGGTAGGCCACTATCCTACCATCGAAAGCGATAGGTGAATGCGCCAGCACAAAGGCCATGCGATCCGGTCGAAATATCACCACCGAGCAACGGCAGAGCTGGCCGACTTTATCTATCAGTCGATCCCTGAAGCCCGTTTGTTGCACGATGTTCTGTAATTACTACCATCCGAGCAAGAAGCCACCATCAAACAAACCATAATCGATTTAATGAGCTATCTCAGCTTCACGTCGATCGTCTATTTCACGCATGGTTTAATCTTTGAGACGTTGATAAGACTACTGGCAGGATCAACCAAGATTCATAAATCACTTGCAACATCTATCGATTCCAAACGAAGCGAGTGGGAACGTATAAGTTCGACCATCTTTGTCCCAGATTTAAGAGACAAGAATCATTAGTCACCGCCATAACATTTCAAGATCGGTATCCCGACAACATCCTATTCACCTTTACGAAGCATTTTTCATGCAAAGATTCATGATCATTGGTAAAATATCAGGTTCACTACCATTCCATAAAGGAGCATCCGCTTAACAACAACATTTTGCTAAAGCTTAACAATTCCCAGATAGTACGAACACAGGTCCGATCGACAACCGGAAGATAAATATGTTAGTGAATCAGAGAAGGGATAGTTGTTCAGAAGAAGAAAATAGCCTACGACACTCAGTTTATCCAATCACCACTTCATACGCTGACGCTCATTGCCCCGCTAACACTAATCTATTCAGCCATCCTTCATGTAATCAGATGATCAGTTGAAGATTTGATGAAACCAGGCCATCAAGCGGAAATCGATGTCAGCAAATGGTCCAATCGAAAAAGTCGCCTAAAAGTGACCGACTGTCAACCCATCGATCTTCTGCGGTTGCACTGGCACCTGACGTTAACCCATACCGTCGACGACCACCTTCCAGCAAAAAGCTGTGGAGGTGCCCACCCCTTATATTATTTATCACCACCGCGACATTGATTCTGTTCTATATTTTGATGTAAAAATACTTCGAATTTGACCTGATTTTGTATGTTTATATGTATAGAGCTATTTTCAATTATAATTTTTCGTTTAACCATGTTCGATGTTAAGATCGGTTCTGTCTAAATGATGTCTATCGAACTTGATTGAACTCGACATCTAACTTTATTGATATTTGTGATGTTTGAATTGTTCAAAATATCAATTTTGAATTTTGTCAATGGTGGTCTTGGCACCAGACATGGATCAAGATCGGATCAAGATCGTGATCAAGATCTGTTCAGGTATCGCTGGTCGTCCGTCGAGGCACGCTGATCTGCCTGTACGCGGATCGCACGACGAGTCGTCCGGCCAGGCACGCCGGTCGTCCGGCCAGACGCGATGTCGCCCTGCGGCACGCCGGACGCCCGTCGCGGCACGCCGTCCGATCAGGTATCGGTCGTCCAGCATCGACGGATCAGACCAGACGCCCGCCTGTACGGGTCGTCCGTCAGGCACGGACGTCCGTCACGCATCGGTCGTCGCCGCACGCTGGCCTCCGCGACGTCCGCTCGGCACGCGACGCCCGCCCGCACGCCGGTCGCCCGATCAGTACGCGGCCGCCCGGCCACGACGTGATCAGAACGACGCCTGCTGCACGCAGACGCCCGTCAGGCACGCAGGCCCGTCAACGCAGACGCCCGGTTGCGCACCAGACGACCGTCAGCACGTGTACCGCTCGCGTACGCAGACGCCCGCCTGCGGCACCGTGACCGCCCGGTCATAGACCAGGACCGCCGTCCACGGACCGATCGCGCACGCGACGCCCGCCGACGACGCCCGTCACGACGCCGGCCGACGATTCACCGGTCAGGCACGACCGGCCGCACGCGACCCATCGTCGTAAGATCATCGTCAGGCACGACCATCGTCGCGGCACGATTCACCGTCGCGCACGCGACGCCCTTCTGCACCAGACCGGCCCGTCAGGCACCAGACCGCCCCGGCGACGGACCGATCGCGCACGTCCGTCAAGGCACGCAGACGCCCGCCGACGCGACGCCCGCGCAGATCGCCCGCCGCACGACGCCCATCGCAGCACGCGATCGCCCGTCAGGTCGCAGATCATCGTCGCGGCACGCGACGCCCTGCCTTCAGGCACCGTGACCGTCCGCTCAGGTACCAGACCGCCCGGCTGTCCATGACCTGATCGCGCACGTCGTCCGTCGCGCACGCAGATCCACCGTCAGGCGCGTGTCGTCTGCCGCACGCAGATCTACCCGCTCAGGTCACGCGTCGTCTGGCCGCTGCACGCAGATCACCGCTCAGGCACGCCAGGACGCCCGCTCAGGCACCAGATCACCGTCGGCACCAGGACCAACCGCTGTCCACGGATCTCGATCACAGACGCAGACGTCCGCTCGGCGCGACGCAGTCGTCCGCCGCTGCACCAGATGTCCCGGCCGCTGTCGAGGACGCCGATTGCGTTCGAGGACGCCCGGCCGCTGCACGATGACGTGATCAGCACACAGTCGTCCGTATAGGTTTTACCGATTTTCACGACTGATCCCGAAGCCATGGACGCTCCTGTCCGATCAAATCATTCCGCCGTGACAATACCGGGCCAAGTCCGCTTAGCAAGACATTTGCCCGAAGTTTCATACACTGGACGTTAGAGTTGTCCGGACATCCGACCAACTCGATTATTTAATCATATTCACAAGACACAATGGGCCAGGAGTAGAGATGATTTGGGCTTTATTTTGCGGACTGATCGTTGTATTAAGTCTGACAGTCTTTAGCTCGATTAAATCTTCCGTCACATTATTATGATCAGTCCGTGTTGATCGAAGTTTTCATGGCTCGATCGGTTGAGCAATCAAATGTTCTAGCTCGACCACCATTTTCCGGCCGCGATATGGCTAATCGGGCCGCATGTTTTCCTCGAAGCCAGGTACCGATGGGACCAAGGTACTGAAGGTATTGGTCCCCGACCCATCGCCATGTCCTGATCTGGATCTATAACATTGTGAATGTATTTGCATCGAGTCGAATGTACCGTGATGTACATGAAACGTAACGCCCAGCTGAAATCTTCAGATTTTCCTGGTCCGATGGTCTCGTCATGATGCATTTGGCCAGCTCATGTATTCGATTCGACGCATTTCATCGCATCTCTGAACCGCGCGAGACCGATTTCTTCTAAGTAGTAATCTCAAACCGCTCAACGCTTTCATAAACTTAGAAATTCGGGCTTTGTTTGCTCTAACGCTTAGAGAGGAACAGAATGGAAAGGAGGGTCGACCCAATGGACAAAAGGGTTGAATCAGCGATCAGGGCAGCAAGGCCACTCGCCACTCCCACAACACACCGTCACAGACATTTAAGTCGCCCCAGCGATTCACCGGCCGGCCTATGGTACACACTCACATGGTCCGGCGCTCGGCCGAATCCGACTTAGCCAACGATCATCGCGGCCTTGGGTTCGGCCCCACTGAGGGTCGGCAATCGGGCGGCGGGCACACGCGCGCCGCCAGTCCTGGACCGACTTCGTAGGCGCTCGGCCATAATCCAGCCACGGTAGCTTCACGGCCACTGGTTTTCAACCGCCGCCGGCGACCAATCATGTAATCAACGCCTCTCGTGACCAGGTTGAATTACCATCGCCACGCTGGCATCAGCAAACTAATCCCGTCTCACGACGGTTCAAAACCCAGCGCTCACGTTCTATTGTGGGTGAACAATCCAACACTTGGTGAATTCTGCTCACAATGATAGAAATGACATCGGCGATCAAAAACGTTTATGAACGCCGCTATTGCCACAAGCCAGTTATCCCTGTGGTAACCTTCCGACACCTCTACCTTCAAATCCGGTTCAGCGACGATAGCCACGCTTTCATCGTTCAGACTGCATTGAAAATCAGAATCAAATCCAGCTTTTGCCCTTTGTTCCACACGAGATGATTTCTGTTCTCGAGCTCATCTCAGATCAATTCATGCTATCTTTAACAGATGTCACTTCCAGCCAAACCCCAATCTGACAATGTCCTCCTGATCACTACCGGGTTTAGTTCATCTAAAAGAAGGTTGCCACCGCCCTGCTCACCTGGAGTGGGCAAATAACGCTAAAAGTATAGACACTCACGGAGTTCTAATTTATTCTACACCTCAAGTCATTTCACAAAGTGACTGTAGTCGAGCTCACCAGGGTCTTCCTACTCGATTCCTCGCCAGTTCGCCCCTTGGCTGTGGTTTCGCTGGATAGCAGACGTGACAGTGAACTCGTTAATCCATCCATGCCACCACACGTAACTGAACGAAGTTTG
>JAEACV010000555.1:0-18387 GCA_016432835.1 Brassica nigra
TCCCCATTTATCACAGTGAAATACACTTATTCTGTAATAGTATTTAATTTCTTTGCTGCAAAAGGCAAAATTATTTTAAATTTTGGTCTTAGAACTCTAAGATTATCGCGTGAATGAAAACACAAAGAAACACTGCCAAAACAGTAAAACTATTCTACAAGAAGTGCTTTGAGAAAGAACTACCACCGCTGACCAATTTAAAGGGATTAAGATCCCTACCGACAAAAGAAGCATGCTGCCATGTATAACTAATAGTACACTAAGAAATTCTAAGTAACTATCTGGTCCCATTAAAAATGTATATAAATACATCCCTACGTATAACCGGTACACCTAAGAAATTCTAAGATATCTCCAGGCATAGCTATTTTTAACCTAAATAGAGTAAAATACAACATTTGATAATAGAGGAATAATTTTAATTTAAAATGGCTCTTTAACTTTTTATCAAGGTTTTTAAATGAAATACACTTATTCATATGAATAGAATTTTATTTCTTGCTGCAAAGGTTTTTAAATTATTTTAGCATTAAGAAGGTCCTTAGAACCCTAGTATCACCGTGTCTGAAAAACAAAAAAAACCCGCAAACCTAAAATCATTCGAAGCTAATGGCAAACGGTGAGCAAGGACTGCCACCGTACCAATTTTAAGGGATTAAGATCTCCACGTTGCTTATGCTGCGTATAACTAACAGGTACATCTAAGAAATTTGGCAACTATCGGTCCCATTAAATGTGTATATATAACATCCCAATGTATAATCAGTACACCTAGAAATTTAAGAGCATCTCAAGCCATATTATTTAACTCTAAATAGAGAACATGATCTCATAATAGAGGTATAATTTTAATTTAAAATGGCTTTTAACTGTTTTTACCGTAGTTTTTAAATGAAATACACTTATTCATATGAATAGAATTTTTATTTCTTTCAAAGGTTTTAAAATTATTTTAGCTAAGTCCTTAGAACCCTAGTATCGGGTAGGTCCAAACACAAAAGATAACCGCAAGACAAGAAATCATTCATAATGGCAAGCAGAGACTGCCACCATGACCAATTTTAAAGGGATTAAGATCCACCGATCACAGTGCTGCGTTGCCATGTATAACTAACTAGGTACACCTAAGAAATTCTAAGTAACTATCCGTCCCATTAAAATGTATATAAATATATCCCACGTATAATTGGGTACACCTAAGAAATTTAAGAAATCTCCAGCATAGCTATTTTTAACTCTAAAATAGAGTAAAATACAAGATCTATAATAGAGGCATAATTTTAATTTAAAATGGCTTTTAACTTGTTTTTAAATAATTGTTTTTAAAATGAAAACACTTATTCATATGAATAATTTATTTTTGGCCGCAGTTTTAAAATTATTTTAGCATTAAGAAGGTCCTTAGAACCCTAGATCACCGCAGGTCTGAAAATACAAAAGAAACATCAAGCCAAGAAATCATTCGCGATGCTAATGGCAAGGAGAGCAAGGACTGCCACCGCTGACCAATTTTAAAGGGATTAAGATCCTCACCATCAGCTGTCTATGCTGCCATGTATAACTAACTAGTACACCTAAGAAATTCTTAAAATCTATCCTGTCCTAAAATGTGTATAGATATCCCATATAACTGTACACCTAAGAAATCGGCATATCCAGCCATAGCTATTTTAACTCTAAATAGAGTAAAATACAAGATTCAATAATAGGCATACTTTAATTTAAAATGGCTCTTTAATGTTTTTACCAGAGTTTTTAAATGAAATACACTTATTCATTATGATAGAATTTTATTTTTGCTGCAAAGGTTTTAAAATTATTTAGCTTTAAGAAGGTCCTTAGAACCTAGTATCAACGGGTGTGTCCAAAACACAAAAAGAACACCGCCAAGAAGAAAATTCTGCAGGCTAATGGCAAGCGAGAGAGCAAGGACTGCCACCGCTTGACCAATTTTAAGGGATTAAGATCCCTCCGATCACAGTCATATGCTGCTATGTATAACTAACTGTGTACACCTAAGAAATTCTAAGTATCTATCCGTCCCATTAAATGTATATAAAGACATCCCTACGTATAACTGGTACACCTAAGAAATTTAAGAGCATCTCCAGGCATAGCTATTTTTAACTCTAAATAGAGTAAATATAGATCTGATAATAGAGGCATAATTTTTAATTTAAAAGCTTAACTTGTTTTTAATAGAAGTTTTTAAATGAAATACACTTATTCATATGAATAGAATTTTTATTTCTTTGCAAAAGGTTTTAAAATTATTTTAGCATTAAGAATCCTTAGAACCCTAGTATCACTGCAGGTCCAAAAACAAAGAAACACTGCCAAGACAAGATCATTCGTGATGCTAATGGCAAGCGAGAGCAAGGACTGCCACCGCTGACCAATATTTAAGGATTAAGATCCCCAACACCAATCAAGGCGCTGCCATGTATAACTAACTAGGTACAATCAAGAAATTTGTAACTATCTGTCCCATTAAATGTGTATATAAATACATCCCTACGTATAACGTACACCTAAGAAATTAAGAACATCTCCAGCATAGCTATTTTAACCTAAAATAGAGTAAAATACGATCCGATAATGAGGCATAATTTTAATTTAAAATGGCTCTTAACTTGTTTTTAATGAGGTTTTTTAAAATGAAATACACTTATTCATATGAATAGAATTTTATTTCTTTGCTGCAAAGGTTTTAAAATATTTTAGATTAAGTAGGTCCTTAGAACCCTAGTATCACCGCAGGTCTGAAAACACAAAAGAAACACTGCCAAGACAGTAAAATCATTCAGAGCTAATGGCAAGCGAGAGCAAGGACTGCCACCGCTGACCAATTTTAAAGGGATTAAGATCCCCACCATCACAGTTGTGTTGCCATGTATAACTAACTAGTACACCTAAGAAATTTAAGTAACTATCTGGTCCCATTAAAATGTGTATATAAATACATCCCTACGGTATATAACTTGTACACCTAAGAAATTATAAGAACATCTCTAGCCATAGCTATTTTAACTCTAAAATAGAGTAAAATACGATCTGATAATAGAGGCATAATTTTTAATTTAAAATGGCTCTTTAACTTGTTTTTAAAATAAATATTTTTCAAAAATTAAACACTTATTCATATGAATATATTTATTATTGTTTTAAGGCAATAAAATTATTTTAGCTTTAAGAAGGTCCTTAGAACCCTAGTATCAATGGCAGGTCTGAAAATACAAAAACACTGGCAAGCCAGTAAAATCATTCAGGCTAATGGCAAGCGAGAGCAAGGACTGCCACCGCTGACCAATTTTAAAAGAATTAAGATCCCACCGATCACAGGCTGTTATGCTGCCATGTATAACTAACTAGTACACCTAAGAAATTCTAAGTAACTATCTGGTCCCATTAAATGTGTATATATACATCCCTACGGTATAACTGTACATCTAAGAAATTATAAGAATATTCTAGCCATAGCTATTTTTAACTCTAAAATAGAGTAAAATAAGATCTGATAATAGAGGCATAATTTTAATTTAAAATGGTTTTAACTTGTTTTTAAATAATTGTTTTTCTAAATGAAACACTTATTCATATGAATATATTTAATATTGTTTTGCTGCAAAGGTTTTAAAATTATTTTAGCTTTAAGAAGGTCCTTAGAACCCTAGTATCACTAGCAGGTCTGAAAACACAAAAGAAACACTGCAAGACAAGAAATCATTCGTGATAATGGCAAGTGGAGAGCAAGGACTGCCACCGCTGACCAATTTTAAAGGATTAAGATCCCCGACGACACGCATTGGCATATGTATAACTAACTAGGTACACCTAAGAAATTCTGTAACTATCTGTCCCATTAAATGTGTATATAAATACATCCCTACGTGTATAACTGGTACACCTAAGAAATTTAAGAGCATCTCAACCATAGCTATTTTTAACTCTAAAATAGAGTAAAATACAAGATCCGATAATAGAGGCATAATTTTTAATTTAAAATGGCTCTTTAACTTGTTTTTACCGTAGTTTTTAAAATGAAATACACTTATTCATATGAATAGAATTTTTATTTCTTTGCTGCAAAGGTTTTAAAATTATTTTAGCTTTAAGAAGGTCCTTTAGAACCCTAGTATCACCGGCAGGTCTGAAAACACAAAAGTAACACTGCAAGACAAGAAATCATTCAGAGCTAATGGCAAGCAGAGAGCAAGGACTGCCACCGCTTACATTTAAAGGGATTAAGATCCCTATCCGATCACAGCTATGCTTGCCATGTATAACTAACTAAGTACACCTAAGAAATTCTAAGTAATCTATCTGGTCCCATTAAAATGTGTATATAAATACATCCCTACGGTATAATCAGGTACACCTAAGAAATTCTAAGAGAATCTGCATAGCTATTTTTAACTCTAAAATAGAGTAAAATACAGATATAATAGAGTTTTTAATTTAAAATGGCTCTTTAACTTGTTTTTACCTTAGGTTTTTAAAATGAAATACACTTATTCATATGAATAGAATTTTATTTCTTTGCTGCAAAGGTTTTAAAATTATTTTAGCATTAAGAAGGTCCTTAGAACCCTAGTATCACGGCAGGTCCGAAACACAAAAGAAACACCGCCAAGACAAGAAAATCATTCGCGATGCTAATGGCAAGCGAGAGCAAGGACTGCCACCGCTGACCAATTTTAAAGGATTAAGATCCCCACATCACAGCTATTATGCTGCCATGTATAACTAACTAGGTACACCTAAGAAATTCTAAGTAACTATCTGGTCCCATTAAAATGTGTATATAAATACATCCCTACGGTATAATGGTACACCTAAGAAATTTAAGAGCATCTCCAGCATAGCTATTTTAACTCTAAAATAGAGTAATACAAGATCCATAATAGAGGCATAATTTTAATTTAAAATGGCTCTTTAACTTGTTTTTACCATAGGTTTTTAAAATGAAATACACTTATTCATATGAATAGAATTTTATTTTTTTGCAAAGGTTTTAAAATTATTTTAGCATTAAGAAGGTCCTTTAGAACCCTAGTATCACCGGCAGGTCTGAAAACACAAAAGAAACACCTGCCAAGACAGAAAATCATTCGAGCTAATGGCAAGCGGAGAGCAAGGACTGCCACCGCTTGACCAATTTTAAGGGATTAAGATCCCTCCGACACAAGCTGTCAGTTGCCATGTATAACTAACTAGGTACACCTAAGCAATTCTAAGTAACTATCTGGTCCAATTAAAATGTGTATATAAATACATCCCTACGTGTATAACTGGTACACCTAAGAAATTCTAAGAGCATCTCCAGCCATAGCTATTTTTACTCTAAAATAGAGTAAAATACAAGATTCGATAATAGAGGCATAATTTTAATTTAAAATGGCTCTTAACTTGTTTTTAAATAATTGTTTTTCTAAAATGAAACACTTATTCATATGAATATATTTATTATTGTTTTTGCTGCAAAGGTTTTAAAATTATTTTAGCTTTAAGAAGGTCCTTTAGAACCCTAGTATCACTGGCAGGTCTGAAAACACAAAAACACTAGCAAGACAAGAAATCATTCAGGCTAATGGCAAGCAAGAGCAAGGACTGCCACCGCTGACCAATTTTAAAGGGATTAAGATCCCCACACAAGCTGTATGCTGCCATGTATAACTAACTAGGTACACCTAAGAAATTCTAAGTAACTATCTGGTCCCATTAAAATGTGTATATAAATACATCCCTACGTGTAACTGGTACACCTAAGAAATTCTAGAGAATCTCCAGCATAGCTATTTTTAACTCTAAAATAGAGTAAAATAAGATCCGATAATAGAGGCATAATTTTAATTTAAAATGGCTCTTTAACTTGTTTTTACCGAGGTTTTTAAATGAAATACACTTATTCATATGAATATTTTATTTCTTTGCTGCAAAGGTTTTAAAATTATTTTAGCTTTAAGAAGGTCCTTAGAACCCTAGTATCACCGGCAGGTCTAAAAATAAAAAGAAACACCGCAAGACAAGAAATCATTCGCAGCTAATGGCAAGCGGAGAGCAAGGACTGCCACCGCTGACCAATTTTAAAGGATTAAGATCCCCACCGACAAATGTTATGCTGCCATGTATAACTAACTAGGTACACCTAAGAAATTTAAGTAACTATCGGTCCCATTAAAATGTGTATATAAAGACATCCCTACGTATAACTGGTACACCTAAGAAATTCTAAGAGCATCTCCAGCATAGCTATTTTTAACTCTAAAATAGAGTAAAATACAAGATCTGATAATAGAGGAATAATTTTAATTTAAAATGGCTCTTAACTTGTTTTTAAGGTTTTTAAAATGAAATACACTTATTCATATGAATATTTTTTTCTTTTGCTGCAAAGGTTTTAAAATTATTTTAGCATTAAGAAGGTCCTTAGAACCCTAGTATCACTGGCAGGTCCAAAACACAAAAGAAACACTGCCAAAACAAGAAATCATTCGCGGCTAATGGCAAGCAGAGCAAGACTGCCACCGCTGACCTTTTAAAGGATTAAGATCCCCAGCCGATCACAGCTGTTGTGCCATGTATAACTAACTAGTACACCTAAGAAATTCTAAGTAACTATCCGTCCCATTAAAATGTATATAAATACATCCCTACGTATAACTGGTACCCTAAGAAATTATAAGAACATCTCCACCATAGCTTTTAACTCTAAAATAGAGTAAATACAGTATCTGATAATAGAGGCATAATTTTAATTTAAAATGGCTCTTTAACTTGTTTTTACCATAGTTTTTAAAATGAAATACACTTATTCATATGAATAATTTTTATTTCTTTGCTGCAAAGGTTTTAAAATTATTTTAGCTTTAAGAAGGTCCTTTAGAACCCTAGTATCACTGGCAGGTCCTGAAAACACAAAAGAAACACCGCCAAGACAAGAAATCATTCAGCTAATGCGTAGAGAGCAAGGACTGCCACCGCTGACCAATTTTAAAGGATTAAGATCCCACCGATCACAGTCATTAGGCTGCCATGTATAACTAACTAGTACACCTAAGCAATTCTAAGTAACTATCTGTCCCATTAAAATGTATATAAATACATCCCTACGTGTATAACTGTACACCTAAGAAATTATAAGAACATCTCCAGCCATAGCTATTTTTAACTCTAAAATAGAGTAAAATACAAGATTCGATAATAGAGGCATAATTTTTAATTTAAAATGGCTCTTTAACTGTTTTTAAATAATTGTTTTTCTAAAATGAAACACTTATTCATATGAATATATTTATTATTGTTTTGCTTTAGTTTTTAAATTATTTTAGCTTTAAGAAGGTCCTTTAACCCTAGTATCAATGGCAGTCTGAAAATACAAAAGAAACACTGCAAGCCAGTAAAATCATTCGCAGGCTAATGGCAAGCGGAGAGCAAGGACTGCCACCGCTTGACCAATTTTAAAGGGATTAAGATCCCCAGCCAATCACATGCTGTTATGCTCATGTATAACTAACTAGGTACACCTAAGAAATTCTAAGTAACTATCTGGTCCCATTAAAATGTGTATATAAATACATCCCTACGTATAAACTGTACACCTAAGAAATTCTAAGAGCATCTCAAGCCATAGCTATTTTTAACTCTAAAATAGAGTAAAATACAAGATTCGATAATAGAGGCATAATTTTAATTTAAAATGGCTCTTTAACTTGTTTTTACCGTAGTTTTTAAATGAAATACACTTATTCATATGAATAGAATTTTATTTCTTTGCTGCAAAGGTTTTAAAATTATTTTAGCTTTAAGAAGGTCCTTAGAACCCTAGTATCACCGGTCTGAAAACACAAAAGAAACACTGCAAGAAAAATCATTCGAGGCTAATGGCAAGCAGAGCAAGGACTGCCACCGCTGACCAATTTAAAGGGATTAAGATCCCATCCGATCACAAAGCTATGGCGCTACATGTATAACTAACTAGGTACACCTAAGAAATTCTAAGTATCTATCTGGTCCCATTAAAATGTGTATATAAAGACATCCCTACGTATAACTGAGTACACCTAAGAAATTCTAAGAGAATCTCCGCATAGCTATTTTAACTCTAAAATAGAGTAAAATACAGATCTGATAATAGAGGCATAATTTTAATTTAAAATGGCTCTTTAACTTGTTTTTACCAGGTTTTTAAAATGAAATACACTTATTCATATGAATAGAATTTTATTTTTTGCAAAGGTTTTAAATTATTTTAGCATTAAGAAGGTCCTTTAGAACCCTAGTATCACCGGCAGGTCCGAAAACACAAAAGAAACACTGCCAAGACAAGAAAATCATTCAGATGCTAATGGCAAGCGAGAGCAAGGACTGCCACCGCTGACCAATTTTAAAGGGATTAAGATCCCGCCGACAATAAGGCTATGCATGCCATGTATAACTAACTAGGTACACCTAAGAAATTTAAGTAACTATCTGTCCCATTAAATGTGTATATAAATACATCCCTACGTATAACTGGTACACCTAAGAAATTCTAAGAGCATCTCCAGCCATAGCTATTTTAACTCTAAAATAGAGTAAAATACAGATCCGATAATAGAGGCATAATTTTAATTTAAAATGGCTCTTTAACTTGTTTTTAAATAGGTTTTTAAATGAAATACACTTATTCATATGAATAGATTTTATTTTTTGCTGCAAAGGTTTTAAAATTATTTTAGCATTAAGAAGGTCCTTAGAACCCTAGTATCACGCGGTGTCCAAAAACAAAGAAACACTGCAAGACAAAAATCATTCGAGGCTAATGGCAAGCGGAGAGCAAGGACTGCCACCGCTGACCAATTTAAAGGGATTAAGATCCCTGCATCACAGGCTATTGTGTTGCCATGTATAACTAACTAGGTACACCTAAGCAATTCTAAGTAACTATCTGTCCCATTAAAATGTGTATAAATACATCCCTACGCGTATAACTGGTACACCTAAGAAATTATAAGAACATCTCTAGCCATAGCTATTTTTAACTCTAAAATAGAGTAAAATACAGATCTGATAATAGAGGCATAATTTTAATTTAAAATGGCTCTTTAACTTGTTTTTAAATAGGTTTTTTTAAAATGAAATACACTTATTCATATGAATAGAATTTTTATTTCTTTGCTGCAAAGGTTTTAAAATTATTTTAGCATTAAGAAGGTCCTTTAGAACCCTAGTATCACCGAAGGTCTGAAAACACAAAAGAAACACTAGCAAGATAGAAAATCATTCAGAGGCTAATGGCAAGCAGAGAGCAAGGACTGCCACCGCTGACCAATTTTAAAGGATTAAGATCCCCACCGATCACAGGCTGTTGCTGCATGTATAACTAACTAGGTACACCTAAGAAATTCTAAGTAACTATCTGGTCCCATTAAAATGTGTATATAAATACATCCCTACGTATAACTGGTACACCTAAGAAATTATAAGAATATCTCTAGCCATAGCTATTTTAACTCTAAAATAGAGTAAAATACAAGATCGATAATAGAGGCATAATTTTAATTTAAAATGGCTCTTTAACTTGTTTTTAAATAATTGTTTTTCTAAAATGAAACACTTATTCATATGAATATATTTATTATTGTTTTGCTGCAAAGGTTTTAAAATTATTTTAGCTTTAAGAAGGTCCTTAGAACCCTAGTATCACTGGCAGGTCTGAAAAACACAAAAGAAACACCAAGACAAGTAAAATCATTCAGATTAATGGCAAGCGGAGAGCAAGGACTGCCACCGCTTGACCAATTTTAAAGGATTAAGATCCCCACATCACAGTCTATTATGCCATGTATAACTAACTAGTACACCTAAGAAATTCTAAGTAACTATCTGGTCCCATTAAATGTGTATATAAATACATCCCTACGTATAACTGGGTACACCTAAGAAATTCTAAGAGCATCTCCAACCATAGCTATTTTTAACTCTAAAATAGAGTAAAATATGATTCGATAATAGAGGCATAATTTTAATTTAAAATGGCTCTTTAACTTGTTTTTAATAGTTTTTAAAATGAAATACACTTATTCATATGAATAGAATTTTATTTCTTTTGCTGCAAAGGTTTTAAAATTATTTTAGCTTTAAGAAGGTCCTTAGAACCCTAGTATCACTCGGGTCTGAAAACACAAAAGAAACACTGCAAGAAGAAAATCATTCGCAGGCTAATGGCAAGCGAGAGCAAGGACTGCCACCGCTGACCAATTTTAAAGGGATTAAGATCCCCATCCGACACAAAGCTGTTATGCTATGTATAACTAACTAGGTACACCTAAGAAATTCTAAGTAACTATCTGGTCCCATTAAAATGTGTATAAATACATCCCTACGTGTATAACTAGGTACACCTAAGAAATTTAAGAGAATCTCCAGGCATAGCTATTTTAACTCTAAATAGAGTAAAATACAAGATTCGATAATAGAGGCAATTTTAATTTAAAATGGCTCTTTAACTTGTTTTTAATTAGGTTTTTCTAAATGAAATACACTTATTCATATGAATAATTTATTTCTGCAAAGGTTTTAAAATTATTTTAGCATTAAGAAGGTCCTTTAGAACCCTAGTATCACTGGCAGGTCTGAAAACACAAAAGAAACACCGCAAGACAGAAAATATTCGATGCTAATGGTGCGGAGAGCAAGGACTGCCACCGCTGACCAATTTTAAAGGGATTAAGATCCGCCATCATCAGTTATATCATGCTGCCATGTATAACTAACTAGGTACACCTAAGAAATTCTAAGTAACTATCTGGTCCCATTAAAATGTGTATATAAATACATCCCTACGTATAACTGGTACACCTAAGAAATTCTAAGAGCATCTCCAGCATATAGCTATTTTTAACTCTAAAATAGAGTAAAATACAGATTCGATAATAGAGGCATAATTTTTAATTTAAAATGGCTCTTTAACTTGTTTTTACCATAGGTTTTTAAAATGAAATACACTTATTCATATGAATAGAATTTTATTTCTTTGCTGCAAAGGTTTTAAAATTATTTTAGCATTAAGAAGGTCCTTAGAACCCTAGTATCACGGGCAGGTCCAAAACACAAAAGAAACACCGCAAGACAAGAAAATCATTCGAGGCTAATGGCAAGCTGAGAGCAAGGACTGCCACCGCTGACCAATTTTAAAGGGATTAAGATCCCTCATCACAAGTTGCTGTATTGCCATGTATAACTAACTAGGTACACCTAAGCAATTCTAAGTAACTATCTGTCCCATTAAATGTGTATATAAATATCCCTACGTGTATAACTGTACACCTAAGAAATTCTAAGAGCATCTCCAGCCATAGCTATTTTTACTCTAAAATAGAGTAAAATAAGATCTGATAATAGAGGCATAATTTTAATTTAAAATGGCTCTTAACTTGTTTTTAAATAATTGTTTCTAAATGAAACACTTATTCATATGAATATATTTATTATTGTTTTTGCTGCAATAGTTTTAAAATTATTTTAGCTTTAAGAAGGTCCTTAGAACCCTAGTATCACTGCAGGTCTGAAAAACACAAAGAAACACCGGCAAGACAGTAAAATCATTCAGATAGCTAATGGCAAGCGGAGAGCAAGGACTGCCACCGCTTGACCAATTTTAAAGGGATTAAGATCCTCACGATCACACTGTTATCTGCTATGTATAACTAACTGTACACCTAAGAAATTTAAGTAACTATCCGTCCCATTAAAATGTGTATATAAATACATCCCTACGTATAACTGGGTACACCTAAGAAATTCTAAGAGCATCTCAAGCCATAGCTATTTTAACTCTAAAATAGAGTAAAATGATCTCGATAGAGGCATAATTTTAATTTAAAATGGCTCTTTAACTTGTTTTTTACCGTAGTTTTTAAATGAAATACACTTATTCATATGAATAGAATTTATTTTTTGCTGCAAAGGTTTTAAAATTATTTTAGCTTTAAGAAGGTCCTTTAGAACCCTAGTATCACCGGGTGGTCAAAACACAAAAGAAACACTGCAAGACAGTAAAATCATTCGAGGCTAATGGCAAGCAGAGCAAGGACTGCCACCGCTGACCAATTTTAAAGGGATTAAGATCCCCATCCGATCACAGGCTATTGCTGCCATGTATAACTAACTAGGTACACCTAAGAAATTTAAGTAACTATTTGGTCCCATTAAATGTGTATATAAAGACATCCCTACGGTATAACTGGGTACACCTAAGAAATTCTAAGAGCATCTCCAGCCATAGCTATTTTAACTCTAAAATAGAGTAAAATACAGATCTGATAATAGAGGCATAATTTTAATTTAAAATGGCTCTTTAACTTGTTTTTACCAGGTTTTTCTAAAATGAAATACACTTATTCATATGAATAGAATTTTTATTTCTTTGCTGCAAAGGTTTTAAATTATTTTAGCATTAAGAAGGTCCTTTAGAACCCTAGTATCACCGGGTCCTGAAAACACAAAAGAAACACCGCAAGACAAGAAATCATTCGATGCTAATGGCAAGCGGAGAGCAAGGACTGCCACCGCTGACCAATTTAAAGGATTAAGATCCTCACATCACAGCTCATTATGCGCCATGTATAACTAACTAGGTACACCTAAGAAATTTAAGTAACTATCTGTCCCATTAAATGTGTATATAAATCCCTACGTATAACTGGGTACACCTAAGAAATTCTAAGAGCATCTCCAGGCATAGCTATTTTAACTCTAAAATAGAGTAAAATACAGATTCGATAATAGAGGCATAATTTTAATTTAAAATGGCTCTTTAACTTGTTTTTACCATAGGTTTTTTAAAATGAAATACACTTATTCATATGAATAGAATTTTATTTCTAAGGTGCAAAGGTTTTAAAATTATTTTAGCTTTAAGAAGGTCCTTTAGAACCCTAGTATCACGCAGGTCTGAAAACACAAAAGAAACACCGCCAAGACAAGAAATCATTCGTAGGTTAATGGCAAGGAGAGCAAGGACTGCCACCGCTTGACCAATTTTAAAGGGATTAAGATCCCACCGATCACAGGTGTTAGGCTGCCATGTATAACTAACTAGTACACCTAAGCAAATTCTAAGTAACTATCTGTCCCATTAAATGTGTATATAAATACATCCATACGTATAACTGGTACACCTAAGAAATTTAAGAACATCTCCAGCCATAGCTATTTTAACTCTAAAATAGAGTAAAATACAGTATCTGATAATAGAGGCATAATTTTAATTTAAAATGGTCTTAACTTGTTTTTAAATAATTTTTTAAATGAAACACTTATTCATATGAATATATTTATTATTTTTGCTGCAATAGTTTTTAAATTATTTTAGCTTTAAGAAGGTCCTTTAGAACCCTAGTATCAATGGCAGGTCTGAAAATACAAAAACACCGCAAGCCAAGTAAAATCATTCAAGGCATGGCAAGTTAAGAGCAAGGACTGCCACCGCTGACCAATTTTAAAGGATTAAGATCCCAGCCGATCACAGTGTTGCCTGCCATGTATAACTAACTAGGTACACCTAAGAAATTTAAGTAACTATCTGGTCCCATTAAATGTGTATATAAATACATCCCTACGTATAACAGTACACCTAAGAAATTTAAGAATATCTCCGCCATAGCTATTTTAACTCTAAAATAGAGTAAAATACAGATCTGATAATAGAGGCATAATTTTTAATTTAAAATGGCTCTTTAACTTGTTTTAAATAATTGTTTTTAAAATGAAACACTTATTCATATGAATATATTTAATATTGTTTTTGCAAAGGTTTTAAAATTATTTTAGCTTTAAGAAGGTCCTTAGAACCCTAGTATCGGCAGTCTGAAAAACAAAAAGAAACACTGCAAGAAAATCATTCAGAATTAATGGCAAGAGAGCAAGGACTGCCACCGCTGACCAATTTTAAAGGGATTAAGATCCTATCCGACAGTGCTATGGCTGCTATGTATAACTAACTAGGTACACCTAAGAAATTCTAAGTAACTATCTGGTCCCATTAAATGTGTATATAAATACATCCCTACGTGTATAACTGGTACACCTAAGAAATTCTAAGAGCATCTCCAGCATAGCTATTTTAAACTCTAAAATAGAGTAAATATACGATAATGAGATAATTTTAATTTAAAATGGCTCTTTAACTTGTTTTTACGAGGTTTTTAAAATGAAATACACTTATTCATGAATAGAATTTTATTTCTTTGCTGCAAAGGTTTTAAATTATTTTAGCTTAAGAAGGTCCTTAGAACCCTAGTATCACTGGCAGGTCCTGAAAACACAAAAGAAACACCGCAAGACAAGAAAATCATTCGAGGCTAATGGCAAGTTGAGAGCAAGGACTGCCACCGCTTGACCAATTTTAAAGGGATTAAGATCCCTGCCGATCACAGTCTATTGCATTATGTATAACTAGGTACACCTGAAACTAAGTAACTATCTGGTCCCATTAAAATGTATATAAATACATCCCTACGTGTATAACTGGTACACCTAAGAAATTCTAAGAGCATCTCCAGCATAGCTATTTTTAACTCTAAAATAGAGTAAAATACAAGATTCGATAATAGAGGCATAATTTTTAATTTAAAATGGCTCTTTAACTTGTTTTTAATAATTGGTTTTTAAAATGAAATACTTTATTCATATGAATAGAATTTATTTTTTGCTGCAAAGGTTTTAAAATTATTTTAGTTTAAGAAGGTCCTTAGAACCCTAGTATCACTGCAAGTCTAAAAATAAAAGAAACACCGCAAGAAAATCATTTATAATGGTGTTGAGAGCAAGGACTGCCACCGCTGACCAATTTAAAGGATTAAGATCCTCAGATCATCATGTGCTATTGTGCTGCCATGATAACTAACAGTACACCTAACAATTTAAGTAACTATCTGTCCCATTAAATGTGTATATAAATACATCCATACGGTATAACTGGTACACCTAAGAAATTCTAAGAACATCTCAGCCATAGCTATTTTTAACTCAAAATAGAAATATGATTTGATAATAGAATAATTTTAATTTAAAATTGCTTTTAACTTGTTTTTATCTAGTTTATTTAAAATGAAATACACTTATTCATATGAATAGAATTTCTATTTTTGCTGCAAAGGTTTTAAAATTATTTTAGCATTAAGAAGGTCCTTAGAACCCTAGTATCACTGGCAGGTCTGAAACACAAAAGAAACATCACAAGATAGAAAATCATTCAAGTTAATGGCAAGCTGAGAGCAAGGACTGCCACCGCTGACCAATTTTAAAGGATTAAGATCCCACCATCACAGCTGTTATGTTGCCATGTATAACTAACTAGTACACCTAACAATTCTAAGTAACTATCCGTCCCATTAAATGTATATAAATACATCCTCATACGTATAACTGGTACACCTAAGAAATTATAAGAACATCTCCAGCCATAGCTATTTTTAACTTAAATAGAGTAAAATACGTGATTCATAATAGAGGCATAATTTTAATTTAAAATGGCTTTTAACTTGTTTTAAAATAATTATTTTTAAAATTAAACACTTATTCATATGAATATATTTATTATTTTTGCTGCAATAGTTTTTAAATTATTTTAGCTTAAGAAGGTCCTTATAACCCTAGTATCAATTGGCAGGTCTGAAAATACAAAACACCGCAAGCAAGAAAATCATTCGCAGGTTAATGGCGTTTAAGAGCAAGGATCAAGACTAATTTAAAGGATTAAGATCCCAATGATCACAAATTGTAGTTGCCATGTATAACTAACTAGGTACACCTAAGCTGGCACTATCTGGTCCCATTAAATGTGTATATAAATACATCCCTACGTATAACTGGGTACACCTAAGAAATTCTAAGAGCATCTCAAATTATAGCTATTTTTACCTTAAATAGAGTAAAATACGATCTGATAATAGAGGCATAATTTTAATTTAAAATGGCTCTTTAACTTGTTTTTAAATAATTGTTTTTCTAGAATGAAACACTTATTCATATGAATATATTTATTATTGTTTTGCTGCAAAGGTTTTAAAATTATTTTAGCTTTAAGAAGGTCCTGAACCCTAGATCACCAGGTCTGAAAAACACAAAAGAAACACTGCAAGACAAGAAATCATTCGCAGGCTAATGGTTGAGAGCAAGGACTGCCACCGCTTGACCAATTTAAAGGATTAAGATCACGATCACACCATTTCATATGGTTATGTATAACTAACTCAGTACACCTAAGAAATTTAAGTAACTATCCGTCCCATTAAATGTGTATATAAATACATCCCTACGTATAACTGGGTACACCTAAGAAATTTAAGAGCATCTAGCCTATATAGCTATTTTAACTTAAAATAGAGTAAAATAAGATTCATAATAGAGGCATAATTTTTAATTTAAAATGGCTTTAACTTGTTTTTAATTTAGGTTTTTAAATGAAATACACTATTCATATGAATAGAATTTTATTTCTTTGCTGCAAAGGTTTTAAAATTATTTTAGCTTTAAGAATGTCCTTAGAACCCTAGTATCACAGCAGGTCCTGAAAACACAAAGAAACACCGCCAAGACAAAATATTCAGATGCTAATGGCAAGCGAGAGCAAGACTGCCACCGCTGACCAATTTTAAAGGATTAAGATCCCCAATGATCAAAGGCTGTTATGGCCATGTATAACTAACTAGTACACCTAAGAAATTTAAGTAACTATCCGTCCCATTAAAATGTGTATATAAATACATCCCTACGTATAACTGGTACACCTAAGAAATTTAAGAGCATTCCAAGCATAGCTATTTTTAACTCTAAAATAGAGAAAATACGATTCTGATAATAGAGGCATAATTTTAATTTAAAATGGCTTTTAACTTGTTTTTAAATAAGTTTTTAAAATGAAACACTTATTCATATGAATAGATTTTTATTTCTTTGTCAATAGGTTTAAAATTATTTAGCTTTAAGAAGGTCCTTAGAACCCTAGTATCACTGGCAGGTCTGAAAATACAAAAGAAACACTGCCAAACAAGAAAATCATTCAGAATGGCGTTGGAGAGCAAGGACTGCCACCGCTGACCAATTTTAAAGGGATTAAGATCCCACCATCACAGTCATTATGCTGCCATGTATAACTAACTAGGTACACCTAAGAAATTTAAGTAACTATCTGGTCCCATTAAATGTGTTATAAATACATCCCATGTGTATAATCGTACACTAAGAAATTCTAAGAGATTCCATGCATAGCTATTTTAACTCTAAAATAGTAAACATGATCGATATAGAGGCATAATTTTAATTTAAAATGGCTCTTAACTTGTTTTTACCAGAGGTTTTTAAAATGAAATACACTTATTCATATGAATAGAATTTTTATTTTTGCTGCAAAGGTTTTAAAATTATTTTAGTTTTAAGAAGGTCCTTAGAACCCTAGATCACCGGCAGTCTGAAAACACAAAAGAAACACTGCCAAGACAGAAAATCATTCTGATATAATGGCAAGCGGAGAGCAAGGACTGCACCGCTGACCAATTTAAAGGGATTAAGATCCCCACCGATCACAGTCGTTATACATGTATAACTAACTAGGTACACCTAAGAAACGGCAACTATCCGTCCCATTAAAATGTGTATATAAATACATCCTACGTATAATCAGTACACCTAAGAAATTCTAAGAGCATCTCAGGCATAGCTATTTTAACTCTAGAGTAAAATATAAAGATCTGATAATAGAGGCAATTTTAATTTAAAATGGCTTTAACTTGTTTTTAAATAATTGTTTTTTAAAATGAAACACTTATTCATATGAATATATTATTATTTTTTGCTGCAATAGTTTTTAAATTATTTTATTAAGAAGGTCCTTTAACCCTAGATCACGGCAGTGTCTGAAAACACAAAAGAAACACCAAAAGAAAATCATTCTAGTGCTAATGGCAAGCTGGAGAGCAAGGACTGCCACCGCTGACTAATTTAAAGGATTAAGATCCCCATCCATCACAGTCATTGCGCCATGTATAACTAACTAGTACACCTAAGAAATTCTGTAACTATCTGTCCCATTAAATGTGTATATAAATACATCCCTACGTATAATCGACCTAAGAAATTTAAGAGTATCTCCTATGCATAGCTATTTTAACTCCAAAATAGAGTAAAATATGATTGGATATCAGAGGCATAATTTTAATTTAAAATGGCTTTAACTTGTTTTAATCATATTTTTTAAAATGAAAACACTTATTCATATGAATATATTTTTATTTTGCTGCAAAGGTTTTTAAAATTATTTTTAGCTAAGAAGGTCCTTAGAACCCAAGATCACGGGCAGGTCTGAAAACACAAAAGAAACAATAACAAGACAGTAAAATCATT
>JAEACV010000388.1:0-34655 GCA_016432835.1 Brassica nigra
ATAGAGAAACAAAGGTTCCAAACTCTGACTATCATCTATGTAAAACTGACAAACTATACATTAAAAACCAGATTTTTATTTAATTTTTCAACTGCCGGTTAACCCTTCTAAAATATTGAGTTTTCGTAAATGCCTATATATGAAGTTTATCATTTTTACTTTTGTTTTAAAATTTAAACATATTCTACATCTGAATTAACGTGATTCTAAACTCTCCTTCATGAAATATAGGAATTTATAATTTTTAACATTTAGTTTAGTAAAATTTATATCAAATTGTGGAATTACCATTATAAAATTTCATCTGAAATGGAGGTACAGTTCTAAACCTCTTGACCATCATCTTATGTCAGTGCTCATGAAATTATATTAAAACAGATTTTATTTTTGAATTTTTCAAAATCAGGTTATCCCTTCTAAATATTATTTTACCGTCTATATAATCAGTTTATACTTTACTTGTTTTAAAATTAAAACACATTCACTGAATTATATTTAAACTCTTCATGAAATATAGAATCATTATAATTTTAATATTTAGTTTAGTAAAATTCATATACTAGCTAAATTAGTGGAATTACTTTATAAAATCTTCATTTTCTAGAGAAATGAGGCAAGGTTCCAAACTCTTTGACTCATCTATGTCAGTGTCGAGAAACTATACATTAAAACAAGATTTTCATATTTTGAATTTTTCAAAACTCAATAACTCCCTTTAAAATATTGAGTTTTCGAAATGCTCTATATGAATTTACTCTTTACTTTTGTTTAAAATTAAAAACACACTTATCTGAATTAATGATTCTAAACTCTCTATGAAATATAGAATCATTATAATTTTAACATTTAGTTTAGAAATTTATAATGCCTAAATTAGTGGAATACCATTATAAAATCTTCATTTTCTAGAGAATGAGGCAAACAAAGGTTCCAAACTTGACCATCATCTTATGTCGTTCGATGAAACTATACATTAAACCAGATTTTTCATATTTTGAATTTTTCAAAACTGTGGTTAACCTTCTAAAATATTGAGCGTAAATGCTCTATATACTGAAGTTTATACTTTACTTTTGTTTTAAAATTTAAAACACATTCTACATTTGAATTAACGTATTCTAAACTCTCTTTCATGAAATATAGAATCATTATAATTTTTTAAGATTTATAGTAAATTTAGTGAAATACCATAAAATCTTCATTTTCTAGAGAAATGGAGGCAACAAAGGTTCCAAACCTCTTGACCATCATCTTATGTCAGTGCTCGATGAAACTATACATTAAAACCAGATTTTCATTTTTGAATTTTTCAAAACTGGTTAACTTTCTAAAATATTGAGTTTCGTAAATGCTCTATATACTGAAGTTTATACTTTACTTTTGTTTTAAAATTTAAAACACATTCTACATTTGAATTAACGTATTCTAAACTCTTCATGAAATATAGGAATCATTATAATTTTTAACATTTAGTTTAGTAAAATTTCATATACTGCTAAATTAGTGGAATTATCTATAAAATCTTCATTTTCTAGAGAAATGAGGCAACAAAGGTTCCAAACCTCTTTGACCATCATCTTATGTCAGTGCTCATGAAACTATACATTAAACCAGATTTTCATATTTTGAATTTTTCAAAACTGTGGTTAACCCTTCTAAAATATTGAGTTTTCGTAAATGCTCTATATACTGAAGTTTATACTTTACTTTTGTTTTAAAATTTAAAACACATTCTACATTTGAATTAACGATTCTAAACTCTTTCATGAAATATAGAATCATTATAATTTTTAACATTTAGTTTAGTAAAATTTCATACTGCCTAAATTAGTGGAATTACCATTATAAAATCTTCATTTTCTAGAGAAATGGAGGCAACAAAGGTTCCAAACCTCTGACCATCATCTTATGTCAGTGCTCGATGAAACTATACATTAAAACCAGATTTTCATATTTTGAATTTTTCAAAACTGTGGGTTAACCCTTCTAAAATATTGAGTTGTAAATGCTCTATATACTGAAGTTTATACTTTACTTTTGTTTTAAAATTTAAAACACATTCTACATTTGAATTAACGTATTCTAAACTCTTTCATGAAATATAGAATCATTATAATTTTTAACATTTAGTTTAGTAAAATTTCATATACTGCCTAAATTAGTGGAATTACCATTATAAAATCTTCATTTTCTAGAGAAATGGAGGCAACAAAGGTTCCAAACCCTTTGACCATCATCTTATGTCAGTGCTCGATGAAACTATACATTAAAACCAGATTTTCATATTTTGAATTTTTCAAAACTGTTAACCCTTCTAAAATATTGAGTTTTCGTAAATGCTCTATATACTGAAGTTTATACTTTTCTTTGTTTTAAAATTTAAAACACATTCTACATTTGAATTAACGTATTCTAAACTCTTTCATGAAATATAGAATCATTATAATTTTTAACATTTAGTTTAGTAAAATTTCATATACCTAAATTAGTGGAATTACCATTATAAATCTTCATTTTCTAGAAAATGGAGGCAACAAAGGTTCTAAACCTTTGACCATCATCTTATGTCAGTGCTCGATGAAACTATACATTAAAACAGATTTTCATATTTTGAATTTTTCAAAACTGTGGTTAACCCTTCTAAAATATTGAGTTTTCTAAATGCTCTATATACTGAAGTTTATACTTTTACTTTTGTTTTAAAATTTAAAACACATTCTACATTTGAATTAACGTATTCTAAACTCTCATGAAATATAGAATCATTATAATTTTAACATTTAGTTTAGTAAAATTTCATACTACTAAATTAGTGGAATTACCATTATAAAATCTTCATTTTCTAGAGAAATGGAGGCAACAAAGGTTCCAAACCTCTTTGACCATCATCTTATGTCAGTGCTCGATGAAACTATACATTAAAACCAGATTTTCATATTTTGAATTTTTCAAAACTGCGGGTTAACCCTTCTAAAATATTGAGTTTTCGTAAATGCTCTATATATCAAGTTTATACTTTTACTTTTGTTTTAAAATTTAAAACACATTCTACATTTAATTAACGTATTCTAAACTCTTTCATGAAATATAGAATCATTATAATTTTAACATTTAGTTTAGTAAAATTTCATATATGCCTAAATTAGTGGAATTACCATTATAAAATCTTCATTTTCAGAGAAATGGAGGCAACAAAGGTTCCAAACCTCTTTGACCATCATCTTATGTCAGTGCTCGATGAAACTATACATTAAAACCAGATTTTCATATTTTGAATTTTTCAAACTGTGGGTTAACCCTTCTAAAATATTGAGTTTTCTAAATGCTCTATATACTGAAGTTTATACTTTACTTTTGTTTTAAAATTTAAAACACATTCTACATTTGAATTAACGTATTCTAAACTCTTTCATGAAATATAGGAATCATTATAATTTTTAACATTTAGTTTAGTAAAATTTCATATACTACCTAAATTAGTGGAATTACCATTATAAAATCTTCATTTTCTAGAGAAATGGAGGCAACAAAGGTTCCAAACCTCTTGACCATCATCTTATGTCAGTGCTCGATGAAACTATACATTAAACCAGATTTTCATATTTTTTTTTCAAAACCGTTAACCCTTCTAAAATATTGAGTTTTGTAAATGCTCTATATACTGAAGTTTATACTCTTTACTTTTGTTTTAAAATTTAAAACACATTCTACATTTGAATTAACGTATTCTAAACTCTTTCATGAAATATAGGAATCATTATAATTTTTAACATTTAGTTTAGTAAAATTTCATATACTGCCTAAATTAGTGGAATTACCATTATAAAATCTTCATTTTCTAGAGAAATGGAGGCAACAAAGGTTCCAAACCTCTTGACCATCATCTTATGTCAGTGCTCGATGAAACTATACATTAAAACCAGATTTTCATATTTTGAATTTTTCAAAACTGGTTAACCCTTCTAAAATATTGAGTTTTCGTAAATGCTCTATATGAAGTTTATACTTTTTACTTTGTTTTAAAATTTAAAACACATTCTACATTTGAATTAACGTATTCTAAACTCTTCATGAAATATAGGAATCATTATAATTTTAACATTTAGTTTAGTAAAATTTCATATACTAAATTAGTGGAATTACCATTATAAAATCTTCATTTTCTAGAGAAATGGAGGCAACAAAGGTTCCAAACCTCTTTGACCATCATCTTATGTCAGTGCTCGATGAAACTATACATTAAACCAGATTTTCATATTTTTAATTTTTCAAAACTGGGTTAACCCTTCTAAAATATTGAGTTTTCGTAAATGCTCTATATACTGAAGTTTATACTTTACTTTTGTTTTAAAATTTAAAACACATTCTACATTTGAATTAACGTATTCTAAACTCTCTTCATGAAATATAGGAATCATTATAATTTTAACATTTAGTTTAGTAAAATTTCATATACTCTAAATTAGTGGAATTACCATTATAAAATCTTCATTTTCTAGAGAAATGAGGCAACAAAGGTTCCAAACCTTTGACCATCATCTTATGTCAGTGCTCGATGAAACTATACATTAAACCAGATTTTCATATTTTGAATTTTTCAAAATCGGGTTAACCCTTCTAAAATATTGAGTTTTCGTAAATGCTCTATATACTGAAGTTTATACTCTTTACTTTTTTTAAAATTTAAAACATTCTACATTTGAATTAACGTATTCTAAACTCTTCATGAAATATAGAATCATTATAATTTTTAACATTTAGTTTAGTAAATTTCATATACTGCCTAAATTAGTGGAATTACCATTATAAAATCTTCATTTTCTAGAAATGCAACAGGTTCCAAACCTCTTTGACCATCATCTTATGTCAGTGCTCGATGAAACTATACATTAAAACCAGATTTTCATATTTTGAATTTTTCAAAACTGTTAACCCTTCTAAAATATTGAGTTTTCGTAATGCTCTATATACTGAAGTTTATACTTTACTTTTGTTTTAAAATTTAAAACACATTCTACATTTGAATTAACGTATTCTAAACTCTTTCATGAAATATAGGAATCATTATAATTTTTAACATTTAGTTTAGTAAAATTTCATATACTTAAATTAGTGGAATTACCATTATAAAATCATTTTCTAGAGAAATGAGGCAACAAAGGTTCCAAACCTTTTGACCATCATCTTATGTCAGTGCTCGATGAAACTATACATTAAAACCAGATTTTCATATTTTGAATTTTTCAAAATCTGGTTAACCCTTCTAAAATATTGAGTTTTCGTAAATGCTCTATATACTGAAGTTTATACTTTACTTTGTTTTAAAATTTAAAACACATTCTACATTTGAATTAACGTATTCTAAACTCTTCATGAAATATAGGAATTATAATTTTTAACATTTAGTTTAGTAAAATTTCATATACGCCTAAATTAGTGGAATTACCATTATAAAATCTTCATTTTCTAGAAAATGGAGGCAACAAAGGTTCCAAACCTTTGACCATCATCTTATGTCAGTTCGATGAAACTATACATTAAAACAGATTTTCATTTTTAATTTTTCAAAATGTGTTAACCCTTCTAAAATATTGAGTTTTCGTAAATGCTCTATATACTGAAGTTTATACTTTACTTTTGTTTTAAAATTTAAAACACATTCTACATTTGAATTAACGTATTCTAAACTCTTTCATGAAATATAGAATCATTATAATTTTTAACATTTAGTTTAGTAAAATTTCATATACTGCCTAAATTAGTGGAATTACCATTATAAATCTTCATTTTCTAGAAAATGGAGGCAACAAAGGTTCCAAACCTCTTGACCATCATCTTATGTCAGTGCTCGATGAAACTATACATTAAAACAGATTTTCATATTTTGAATTTTTCAAAATGTGTAACCCTTCTAAAATATTGAGTTTTTAAATGCTCTATATACTGAAGTTTATACTTTACTTTTGTTTTAAAATTTAAAACACATTCTACATTTGAATTAACGTATTCTAAACTCTTTCATGAAATATAGAATCATTATAATTTTTAACATTTAGTTTAGTAAAATTTCATATACAAATTAGTGGAATTACCATTATAAAATTCATTTTCTAGAGAAATGGAGGCAACAAAGGTTCCAAACCTCTTGACCATCATCTTATGTCAGTGCTCGATGAAACTATACATTAAAACCAGATTTTCATATTTTGAATTTTTCAAAACTGTGGGTTAACCCTTCTAAAATATTGAGTTTTCTAAATGCTCTATATACTGAAGTTTATACTTTACTTTTGTTTTAAAATTTAAAACACATTCTACATTTGAATTAACGTATTCTAAACTCTTTCATGAAATATAGAATCATTATAATTTTTAACATTTAGTTTAGTAAAATTTCATATACTACCTAAATTAGTGGAATTACCATTATAAAATCTTCATTTTCTAGAAAATGAGGCAACAAAGGTAAACCTCTTTGACCATCATCTTATGTCAGTGCTCGATGAAACTATACATTAAAACAGATTTTCATATTTTGAATTTTTCAAAACGGGTTAACCCTTCTAAAATATTGAGTTTTCGTAAATGCTCTATATACTGAAGTTTATACTCTTTACTTTTGTTTTAAAATTTAAAACACATTCTACATTTGAATTAACGTATTCTAAACTCTTTCATGAAATATAGAATCATTATAATTTTTAACATTTAGTTTAGTAAAATTTCATATATACCTAAATTAGTGGAATTACCATTATAAAATCTTCATTTTCTAGAGAAATGGAGGCAACAAAGGTTCAAACCTCTTTGACCATCATCTTATGTCAGTGCTCGATGAAACTATACATTAAAACCAGATTTTCATATTTTGAATTTTTCAAACTGGGTTAACCCTTCTAAAATATTGAGTTTTCGTAAATGCTCTATATACTGAAGTTTATACTTTACTTTTGTTTTAAAATTTAAAACACATTCTACATTAATTAACGTATTCTAAACTCTTTCATGAAATATAGAATCATTATAATTTTTAACATTTAGTTTAGTAAAATTTCATATACTGCCTAAATTAGTGGAATTACCATTATAAAATTCATTTTCTAGAGAAATGGAGGCAACAAAGGTTCCAAACCTCTTGACCATCATCTTATGTCAGTGCTCGATGAAACTATACATTAAAACCAGATTTTCATATTTTTATTTTTCAAAACTGGGTTAACCCTTCTAAAATATTGAGTTTTCGTAAATGCTCTATATACAAGTTTATACTTTACTTTTGTTTTAAAATTTAAAACACATTCTACATTTGAATTAACGTATTCTAAACTCTTTCATGAAATATAGAATCATTATAATTTTAACATTTAGTTTAGTAAAATTTCATATACTACCTAAATTAGTGGAATTACCATTATAAAATCTTCATTTTAGAGAAATGGAAAAAAAGGTTCCAAACCTCTTTGACCATCATCTTATGTCAGTGCTCGATGAAACTATACATTAAACCAGATTTTCATTTTTGATTTTTCAAAACTGTGGTTAACCCTTCTAAAATATTGAGTTTTCGAATGCTCTATATACTGAAGTTTATACTTTACTTTTGTTTTAAAATTTAAAACACATTCTACATTTGAATTAACGTATTCTAAACTCTTTCATGAAATATAGGAATCATTATAATTTTTAACATTTAGTTTAGTAAAATTTCATATACTGCCTAAATTAGTGGAATTACCATTATAAAATCTTCATTTTCTAGAGAAATGGAGGCAACAAAGGTTCCAAACCTCTTGACCATCATCTTATGTCAGTGCTCGATGAAACTATACATTAAAACAGATTTTCATATTTTGAATTTTTCAAAACTGTGGGTTAACCCTTCTAAAATATTGAGTTTTCAAATGCTCTATATACTGAAGTTTATACTTTACTTTGTTTTAAATTTAAAACACATTCTACATTTGAATTAACGTATTCTAAACTCTTTCATGATATAGGAATCATTATAATTTTTAACATTTAGTTTAGTAAAATTTCATATACTGCCTAAATTAGTGGAATTACCATTATAAAATCTTCATTTTCTAGAGAAATGGAGGCAACAAAGGTTCCAAACTTTGACCATCATCTTATGTCAGTGCTCGATGAAACTATACATTAAAACCAGATTTTCATATTTTGAATTTTTCAAAACTGTGGGTTAACCCTTCTAAAATATTGAGTTTTCTAAATGCTCTATATACTGAAGTTTATACTTTACTTTTGTTTTAAAATTTAAAACACATTCTACATTTGAATTAACGTATTCTAAACTCTTTCATGAAATATAGAATCATTATAATTTTTAACATTTAGTTTAGTAAAATTTCATACCTAAATTAGTGGAATTACCATTATAAATCTTCATTTTCTAGAGAAATGGAGGCAACAAAGGTTCCAAACCTCTTGACCATCATCTTATGTCAGTGCTCGATGAAACTATACATTAAAACCAGATTTTCATATTTTGAATTTTTCAAAACTGTGGGTTAACCCTTCTAAAATATTGAGTTTCGTAAATGCTCTATATACTGAAGTTTATACTTTACTTTTGTTTTAAAATTTAAAACACATTCTACATTTGAATTAACGTATTCTAAACTCTTTCATGAAATATAGAATCATTATAATTTTTAACATTTAGTTTAGTAAAATTTCATATACTGCCTAAATTAGTGGAATTACCATTATAAAATCTTCATTTTCTAGAGAAATGGAGGCAACAAAGGTTCCAAACCTCTTTGACCATCATCTTATGTCAGTGCTCGATGAAACTATACATAAAACCAGATTTTCATATTTTGAATTTTTCAAATCCTGGGTTAACCCTTCTAAAATATTGAGTTTTCGTAAATGCTCTATATACTGAAGTTTATACTTTACTTTTGTTTTAAAATTTAAAACACATTCTACATTTGAATTAACGTATTCTAAACTCTTTCATGAAATATAGAATCATTATTTTTAACATTTAGTTTAGTAAAATTTCATATACCTAAATTAGTGGAATTACCATTATAAAATCTTCATTTTCTAGAGAAATGAGGCAACAAAGGTTCCAAACCTCTTGACCATCATCTTATGTCAGTGCTCGATGAAACTATACATTAAAACCAGATTTTCATATTTTGAATTTTTCAAAACTGTGTAAACCCTTCTAAAATATTGAGTTTTCGTAAATGCTCTATATACTGAAGTTTATACTTTACTTTTGTTTTAAAATTTAAAACACATTCTACATTTGAATTAACGTATTCTAAACTCTTTCATGAAATATAGGAATCATTATAATTTTAACATTTAGTTTAAAATTTCATATCACCTAAATTAGTGGAATTACCATTATAAAATCTTCATTTTCTAGAGAAATGGAGGAAACAAAGGTTTCAAACCTCTTTGACCATCATCTTATGTCAGTGCTCGATGAAACTATACATTAAAACCAGCTTTTCATATTTTGAATTTTTCAAAACTGTAACCCTTCTAAAATATTGAGTTTTCAAATGCTCTATATACTGAAGTTTATACTTTACTTTTGTTTTAAAATTTAAAAACACATTCTACATTTTTAATTAACGTATTCTAAACTCTCTTTCATGAAATATAGGAATCATTATAATTTTTAAACATTTAGTTTAGTAAAATTTCATATACGACCTAAATTAGTAGAATTACCATTATAAAATCTAAATTTTCTAGAAAAATGGAGGCAACAAAGGTTCTAAACCTCTTTGACCATCATCTTATGTCAGTGCTCGATGAAACTATACATTAAAACAAGATTTTCATTTTTTTAATTTTTCAAAACTGGGTTAACCCTTCTAAAATATTGAGTTTTCGGTAAATGCTCTATATACTGAAGTTTATACTCTTTACTTTTGTTTTAAATTTTAAAAACACATTCTACATTTTAATTAACGTATTCTAAACTCTCTTTCACGTTATATAGGAATCATTATAATTTTTTAACATTTAGTTTAGTAAAATTTCATATACTGCCTAAATTAGTGGAATTACCATTATAAAATCTTCATTTTCTAGAGAAATGGAGGCAACAGGTTCCAAACCCTTGACCATCATCTTATGTCAGTGCTCGATGAAACTATACATTAAAACAGATTTTCATTTTTGAATTTTTCAAACCTGTTAACCTTCAATATTGAGTTTTCAAATGCTCTATATACTGAAGTTTATACTCTTTACTTTTGTTTTAAAATTTAAAACACATTCTACATTTGAATTAACGTATTCTAAACTCTTCATGAAATATAGAATCATTATAATTTTAACATTTAGTTTAGTAAATTTCATATACCTAAATTAGTGGAATTAACTTATAAAATCTTCATTTTAGAAATGAGGCAAAAAGGTTCTAAACTTTGACCATCATCTTATGTCAGTGCTCGATGAAACTATACATTAAAACCAGATTTTCATATTTTGAATTTTTCAAAACTGTTAACCCTCTAAATATTGAGTTTCGTAAATGCTCTATATACTGAAGTTTATACTTTACTTGTTTTTAAATTTAAAACACATTCTACATTTGAATTAACGTAAAACTCTTTCATGAAATATAGAATCATTATAATTTTTAACATTTAGTTTAGTAAAATTTCACCTAAATTAGTGAATTACCATAAAATCATTTTCGAGAAATTGAGGCAACAAAGGTTCCAAACCTCTTTGACCATCATCTTATGTCAGTGCTTGATGAACTATACATTAAAACCAGATTTTCATATTTGAATTTTTCAAAATCCGGGTTAACCCCTTCTAAAATATTGAGTTGTGATGCTCTATATACTGAAGTTTATACTTTATTTTTGTTTAAAATTTAAAACACATTCTACATTTGAATTAACGTATTCTAAACTCTTTCATGAAATATAGAATCATTATAATTTTTAACATTTAGTTTAGTAAATTTCATATATACTAAATTAGTGGAATTACCATTATAAAATCTTCATTTTCTAGAGAAATGGAGGAAACAAAGGTTCAAACCTCTTTGACCATCATCTTATGTCAGTGCTATGAAACTATACATTAAACCAGATTTTTGATTTTTCAAAACTTGGTTAACCTTCTAAAATATTGAGTTCAATGCTCTATATACTGAAGTACTTTTTGTTTTAAAATTTAAAACACATTCTACATTTGAATTAACGTTCTAAACTCTCTTCATGAAATATAGAATTATTATAATTTTTAACATTTAGTTTAGTAAAATTTCATATACTGCTAAATTAGAATTACCATTATAAAATCTTCATTTTAGAGAAATGGAGGCAACAGGTTCAAACCTCTTGACCATCATCTTATGTCAGTTCGATGAAACTATACATTAAAACAGATTATATTTTGAATTTTTCAAAACTGTTAACCCTTCTAAAATATTGAGTTTTCGTAATGCTCTATATACTGAAGTTTATACTTTACTTTGTTTTAAAATTTAAACACATTCTACATTTGAATTAACGTATTCTAAACTCTCTTCATGATATAGAATCATTATAATTTTTAACATTTAGTTTAGTAAATTTATATAAATTAGTGGAATTACCATTATAAAATCTTCATTTTCTAGAGAAATGAGGCAACAAAGGTTCCAAACCCTTTGACCATCATCTTATGTCAGTGCTCGATGAAACTATACATTAAAACAGATTTTCATATTTTGAATTTTTCAAAACTGTTAACCCTTCTAAAATATTGAGTTTTCGTAAATGCTCTATATACTAAGTTTATACTTTACTTTGTTTTAAAATTTAAAACACATTCTAAATTTGAATTAACGTATTCTAAACTCTTTCATGAAATATAGAATCATTATAATTTTTAACATTTAGTTTAGTAAAATTTCATATCCTAAATTAGGAATTACCATTATAAAATCTTCATTTTCTAGAGAAATGGAGGCAACAAAGGTTCCAAACCTCTTTGACCATCATCTTATGTCAGTGCTCGATGAAACTATACATTAAAACCAGATTTTCATTTTTGAATTTTTCAAAACTGTTTAACTTTCTAAAATATTGAGTTTTCTAAATGCTCATATACTGAAGTTTATACTCTTTTTAAAATTTAAAACACATTCTACATTTGAATTAACGTATTCTAAACTCTTTCATGAAATATAGAATCATTATAATTTTTAACATTTAGTTTAGTAAAATTTCATATACTCCTAAATTAGTGGAATTACCATTATAAAATCTTCATTTTCTAGAGAAATGGCAACAAAGGTTCCAAACCTTCATCTTATGTCAGTGCTCGATGAAACTATACATTAAAACCAGATTTTCATATTTTGAATTTTTCAAAATCTGGTTAACCTTCTAAAATATTGAGTTTTCAAATGCTCTATATAAGTTTATACTTTTACTTTTGTTTTAAAATTTAAAACACATTCTACATTTGAATTAACGTATTCTAAACTCTTTCATGAAATATAGAATCATTATAATTTTTAACATTTAGTTTAGTAAATTTCATATACAAATTAGTGAATTACCATTATAAAATTCATTTTCTAGAAATGAGGCAACAAAGGTTCCAAACCTCTTTGACCATCATCTATGTCAGATGAAACTATACATTAAACCAGATTTTCATATTTTGAATTTTTCAAAATCCGTTAACCCCTTCTAAAATATTGAGTTTTCGTAAATGCTCTATAATCAAGTTTATACTTTACTTTTGTTTTAAAATTTAAAACACATTCTACATTTGAATTAACGTATTCTAAACTCTTCATGAAATATAGGAATCATTATAATTTTTAACATTTAGTTTAGTAAAATTCATATACGCTAAATGGACCATTATAAAATCTTATTTTCTAGAGAAATGGAGGCAACAAAGGTTCAAACCTTTGACCATCATCTATGTCAGTGCTCGATGAAACTATACATTAAAACAAGATTTCATTTTTAATTTTTCAAACTGTGTTAACCCTTCTAAAATATTGAGTTTTCAAATGCTCTATATAAGTTTATACTTTTACTTTTGTTTTAAAATTTAAAACACATTCTACATTTGAATTAACGATTCTAAACTCTTCATGAAATATAGAATCATTATAATTTTTAATTTAGTAAAATTTACATATCCTAAATTAGTGAATTACCATTATAAAATCTTCATTTTCTAGAGAAATGGAGGCAACAAAGTTCAAACCTCTTGACCATCATCTTATGTCAGTGCTCGATGAAACTACATTTTCATTATTTTTAATTTTTCAAAACTGGGTTAACCCTTCTAAAATATTGAGTTTTCGTAATGCTCTATATACTGAAGTTTATACTTTACTTTTTTTAAATAAAACACATTCTACATTTGAATTAACGTATTCTAAACTTTCATGAAATATAGAATCATTATATTTTTAACATTTATAGTAAAATTTCATACTTAAATTAGAATTACATTATAAAATCTTCATTTCTAGAAATGAGCAACAAAGTTCCAAACTTTGACCATCATCTGTCATAATGATGAAACTATACATTAAAAAGATTCATATTTTGATTTTCAAACTCGGGTTAACCCCTTCAAATATTGAGTTTCTGGAATGCTCTATATAATTTATTTTACTTTGTTTTAAAATTTAAAAACATTCATACTTGAATTAAGTATTCTAAATCTTCATGAAATATAGAATCATTATACTTTAATATTTAGTTTATAAAATTTCATACTACTAAATTAGTGAATTACCATATAAAATCTTCATTTTCTAGAAATGAACAAAGGTTCCAAACTTTGACTATCATCTATGTCAGTGCTCGATGAAACTATACATTAAACCAGATTTTCATATTTTGAATTTTTCAAACTGTGGTTAACCCTCTAAAATATTGAGTTTTCTGTAAATGTTCTATATACCGAAGTTTATACTTTACTTTTGTTTAAAATTTAAAACATTCTACATTTGAATTATAGTATCTAAACTCTTCATGAATATAGAATCATTATAATTTTAACATTTAGTTTAGTAAAATTTATTCATCAAATTAGTGGAATTACCATTATAAATCTTCATTTAGAGAAATGGAGGCAACAAAGGTTCCAAACTTTAATCTTATGTCATGCCGATGAAACTATACATTGTTCAGATTATATTTTAATTTTTCAAAATGCGAACCCCTTCAAAATATTGAGTTTTCGGTAAATATATTAGTTTATATTTACTTTTGTTTTAAAATTTAAACACATTCTACATTTGAATTAACGATTCTAAACTCTTTCATAATATAGAATCATTATATTTTTAACATTTAGTTTAGTAAAATCATATACTGCCAAATTAGTGGAATTACCATTATAAATCTTCATTTCTGAGAATGAAAATAAACCCAAACCTTGACCATCATCTTATCAGTGCTCGATGAAATCATATTAAACCAGATTTTCATATTTTGAATTTTCAAAACCGGTTAACCCCTTCAAAATATTGAGTTTTCGTAAATGCTCTATATAAGTTTATTTTACTTTGTTTTAAAATTTAAACATTCTACACTTGATTATAGTATTCTAAACTCTTCATGAAATATAGAATTATTAATTTTTAACATTTAGTTTGAAATTTTATATAATTTCAATTAGGGAATTATAAAAATTCATTTTCAGAGAAATATACAAAGGTTCCAAACCCTTGACCATCATCTTATGTCAGTGTCATGAAACATACATTAAAACCAGATTTTTATTTTAATTTTTCAAAACTGGTTAACCCCTTCTAATATTGTTTTCGTAAATGTTCTATATACCAAGTTTACTCTTACTTTGTTTTAAAATTTAAAACATTCTACATTTAATCAATATCTAAACTCTTTCATGAAATATAGAATATATTTTAACATTGTTTAGTAAAATTTCATATAAGCTAAATTAGTGAATTACATTAAAATCTTCATTTTAGAGAAATGAAATAACAAATCAAACCCTTACCATCATCTTATGTCAGTGTCATGAAACTATACATTAAACAAGATTCATACAATTTTTCAAACTGCAAGTTAACCCTTCTAAATATTGAGGTAAATGCCTTATACGAAGTTTACATCTTTACTTTTGTTTTAAACATATTCTACATTTGAATTAACGTATTCTAAACTCTTCATGAAATATAAATCATTATAATTTTAACATTTTTAGTAAAATTATATATCGCTAAATTAGTGGAATTACTATAAATCTTCATTTCTAGAATGGAGTTCAAACTCTGACTATCATCTTATGTCAGTGCTCGATGAAACTATTATTAAACCAGATTTTCATTTTTAATTTTTCAAAATCCGGTTAACCTTCTAAAATATTGAGTTTTCGTAAATGCTCATATACTGAAGTTTATACTTACTTGTTTTAAAATTAAATTATTTTATTCAATTTAATTCATTTAAATCATTAAATATAGAATCATTATAATTTTTAACATTTAGTTTAAAATTCATATACTGCCTAAATTAGGAATCATTATAAAATCTTCATTTTAGAAATGAGGTAACAAAGGTTCTAAACCTCTGACATCATCTATGTCAATGTCATGAAATATACATTAAAACCAGATTTTCATTTTTGAATTTTCTGTAAGTAACCCTTCTAAAATATTGAGTTGAATGTTCTATATACTGAAGTTTATACTTTACTTTATGGTAAAAACATTCTACATTTGAATTAAGATTCTAAACTCTTCATGAAATATAGAACATATATTTAATATTTAGTTTAGTAAATTTCATATACTAAATTAGTATATTATTATAAAATCTTCATTTTCAGAAATGGAGCAACAAAGGTTCTAAACTCTTGACCATCATCTTATGTCAGTGCCGATGAACTATTAAAACCAGATTTTCATTTTTGAATTTTTCAAACTGTTAACCCCTAAATATTGAGCTGTAATGCTCTATATATGAAGTTTATACTTTAATTTGTTTAAAATTAAAACAATTGTACATTTAATTATAGTATTTAAACTCTCTGAATATAGAATAATAAATTTTTAACATTTATTATAATATATAATACTAAACAGGAATTATAATTATAAATTCATTTTCAGAGAAATGATAAATAAAGGTTCTAAACTTTAACTATCATCTATAATAGTGTTCGATGAAATATACATTAAAACCAGATTTTCATATTTTGAATTAAAACTGGTAACTTTCTAATGATATTTTCGAAATGTTCTATATACTGAAGTTTATATTTTTGTTTTAAATTTTAAAATACTATTACTTGAATTAGTATTTAACTCTTTCATGAAAATATTAAATTTTAAATTTGTTTAGTAAAATTTCATCGAGTAATTATATAGATTATATCAAAGAGTTGAACTCTGTTTTCCATTTCAAGATTTTATTTAATTCCACTAATTTAAAGATATGAAATTTTACAACTAATACAAAATTTAACATTCTATATTTATGAAAGAGAGTTTAATACTATAATTATGTAATGTTTAAATTTTAAACAAAGTAAAGAGTATAAACTTCAGTATATAGAGTATTTACCAAAACTCAATATTTTAGTTAACCTAATGATTAAAAATTCAAAATATGAAATCTGGTTTTAATGTATACATCGAAAGCACTGACATAAGATGATGGTCAAAGAGGTTTGAACCTTGTTGCTCTATTTCTAGAAAATGAAGATTTATATGGAATTAATTAATTTAGTATAAGATTTTACTAAACTAAATGTTAAAAATTATAATGATTCCTATCATGTTAGAGTTTAATACTATAATCAAATGTAGAATGTGTTTTAAATTTAAAACAAAAGTAAAGAGTATAAACTTCAGTATATGTATATTTATTAAAACTCAATATTTTAGAAGGGTTAACTACTGATTTTAAAAATTCAAAATATGAAAATCTGGTTTTAATGTATATTATCGAGACTGACATAAGATGATGGTCAAAGAGGTTTGAACCTTTCATACCTATTTCAGAAAATAGATTTTATAATGGTAATTCCACTAATTTAATAAGATAATATTATTACTAAACTAAATGTTAAAATTATAATGATCTATATTTCATGGATAGTTTGAATACGTTAATTCAAATGTAGAATGTTTTTAAATTTAAACAAAAGAAGAGTATAAACTTTAGTATATAATTTAATTAAATCAATATTTTAAGTAAGAACTTACGATTTTGAAAAATTCAAAATATGAAAATCTGTTTAATATATTTCATCGAAACTGATATAAGATGATGGTCAAAGAGGTTTGGAACCTTGTTGTTTCCATTTCTAGAAATGATTTTATAATGGCATTCCACATTTAGTAGATATGAAATTTTACTTAAATGTTAAAATTATAATGATTCCTATATTTCATGAAAGTTTAGAATAATGCACAAATGTAGAATGTGTTTTAAATTTAAAACAAAAGTAAAGAGTATAAACTTCAGTATATAGATATTTACCAAAATCAATAAGGGTTAACTCACGATTTTGAAAAATTAAAATATGAAAATCTGGTTTAATAGTTTCATCGAGCACTGACATAAGATGATGGTAAAGAGGTTTGAACCTTTGTTTCTATTTCTAGAAAATGAAGATTATAATGTAATTCCACTAATTTAGGCAATATGAAATTTACTAAACTAAATGTTAAAATTATAATGATTCCTATATTTCATGAAAGAGAGTTAATACAATTCACTTATAGAATGTGTTTTAATTTTAAACAAAAGTAAAGAGTATAAACTTCAGTATATGAGCATTTATCAAAACTCAATATTTGTAAGGGTTAACTTAATGATTTTGAAAAATTGAAAATATGAAATGTTGTTTTAATGTATAGTTTCATCGAGCACTGACATAAGATGATGGAGGTTGGAACCTTGTTGTCTTATTTCTAAAATGAAGATTTTATAATGGTAATTCCACTAATTTAGGCAGATATGAAATTTTACTAAACTAAATGTTAAAATTATAATGATTCCTATATTTCATGAAAGAGAGTTTAATACTTAATTCAAATGTAGAATGTTTTTAAATTTTAAACAAAAGTAAAGAGTATAAACTTCAGTATATAGAGCATTTACCAAAACTCAATATTTTAGGTTAACCTACGATTTTGAAAAATTGAAAATATGAAAATCTTGTTTTAATGTATAGTTTCATCGAGCACTGACATAAGATGATGGTCAAAGAGGTTTGAACCTTTGTTGCTCTATTTCTAGAAAATGAAGATTTTATAATGGTAATTCCACTAATTTAGGCAGATATGAAATTTTACTAAACTAAATGTTAAAATTATAATGATCCTATATTTCATGAAAGAGAGTTTAGAATACTATAATTCAAGAGAATGTTTTAAATTTAAAACAAAAGTAAAGAGTATAAACTTCAGTATATGAGCATTTAAAACTCAATATTTTAAGGGTTAACCTAATGGATTTTGAAAAATTCAAAATATGAAAATCTGTTTTAATGTATAGTTTCATCGAGCACTGACATAAGATGATGGTCAAAGAGGTTTGAACCTTGTTGCCTTTTTCTAGAAATGAAGATTTTATAATGGTAATTCCACTAATTTAGGCAGATATGAAATTTTACTAAACTAAATGTTAAAAATTATAATGATTCCTATATTTCATGAAAGAGAGTTAGAATACTAATTCAATGTAGAATGTGTTTTAAATTTAAAACAAAAGTAAAGAGTATAAACTTCAGTATATGAGCATTTACTAAAACTCAATATTTTAGGGTTAACCCACTGATTTTGAAAAATTGAAAATATGAAAATGTTGTTTTAATGTATAGTTTCATCGAGCACTGACATAAGATGATGGTCAAAGAGGTTTGAACCTTGTTGCCTCCATTTCTAGAAATGAAGATTTTATAATGGTAATTCCACTAATTTAGGCAAGATATGAAATTTTACTAAACTAAATGTTAAAATTATAATGATTCCTATATTTCATGAAAGAGAGTTTAGAATATGTTAATTCAAATGTAGAATGTTTTAAATTTTAAACAAAAGTAAAGAGTATAAACTTCAAGATATAGAGCATTTACCAAACTCAATATTTTAGGTTAACCACGGATTTTGAAAAATTGAAAATATGAAAATCTGGTTTTAATGTATAGTTTCATCGAGCACTGACATAAGATGATGGTCAAAGAGGTTTGAACCTTGTTGCCTCCATTTCTAGAAAATGAAGATTTTATAATGGTAATTCCACTAATTTAGGCAAGATATGAAATTTTACTAAACTAAATGTTAAAAATTATAATGATTCCTATATTTCATGAAAGAGAGAATACTATAATTAATGTAGAATGTGTTTTAAATTTTAAACAAAAGTAAAGAGTATAAACTTCATATGTATTTACCAAAACTCAATATTTTATTAACCTAATGATTTTGAAAAATTCAAAATATGAAAATGGTTTTAATGTATAGTTTCATCGAGCACTGACATAAGATGATGGTCAAAGAGGTTTGAACCTTGTTGCTCCATTTCTAGAAAATGAAGATTTTATAATGGTAATTCCACTAATTTAGGCAAGATATGAAATTTTACTAAACTAAATGTTAAAAATTATAATGATTCCTATATTTCATGAAAGAGAGTTAGAATACTTAATTCAATGTAGAATGTTTTTAAATTTTAAACAAAAGTAAAGAGTATAAACTTCAATATATGCATTTACAAAAACTCAATATTTTAAGGTTAACCTAATGATTTTGAAAAATTGAAAATATGAAAATGTTGTTTTAATGTATAGTTTCATCGAGCACTGACATAAGATGATGGTCAAAGAGGTTTGAACCTTGTTTCCATTTCTAGAAAATGAAGATTTTATAATGGTAATTCCACTAATTTAGGCAAGATATGAAATTTACTAAACTAAATGTTAAAAATTATAATGATTCCTATATTTCATGAAAGAGAGTTTAGAATACGTTAATTCATGTAGAATGTGTTTTAAATTTAAAAAAAGTAAAGAGTATAAACTTCAATATATAGAGCATTTACAAAACTCAATATTTTGGGTTAACCCACGATTTTGAAAAATTGAAAATATGAAAATCTGGTTTTAATGTATAGTTTCATCGAGCACTGACATAAGATGATGGTCAAAGAGGTTTGAACCTTGTTGCCTATTTCTAGAAAATGAAGATTTTATAATGGTAATTCCACTAATTTAGGCAAGATATGAAATTTTACTAAACTAAATGTTAAAAATTATAATGATTCCTATATTTCATGAAAGAGAGTTTAGAATACTAATTCAATGTAATGTGTTTTAAATTTTAAACAAAAGTAAAGAGTATAAACTTCAGATATAGAGCATTTACTAAAACTCAATATTTGGGTTAACCTAATGATTTTGAAAAATTCAAAATATGAAAATCTGTTTAATGTATAGTTTCATCGAGCACTGACATAAGATGATGGTCAAAGAGGTTTGAACCTTTGTTGCCTCCATTTCTAGAAAATGAAGATTTTATAATGGTAATTCCACTAATTTAGCAAGATATGAAATTTTACTAAACTAAATGTTAAAAATTATAATGATTCCTATATTTCATGAAAGAGAGTTTAGAATACATAATTCAAGTAGAATGTGTTTAAATTTTAAAACAAAAGTAAAGAGTATAAACTTCAATATAAAGCATTTAAAACTCAATATTTGAAGGTTAACCCACGATTTTGAAAAATTCAAAATATGAAAATGTTGTTTTAATGTATAGTTTCATCGAGCACTGACATAAGATGATGGTCAAAGAGGTTTGAACCTTTTGCCTCTATTTCTTAAAATGAAGATTTTATAATGGTAATTCCACTAATTTAGGCAGATATGAAATTTTACTAAACTAAATGTTAAAATTATAATGATTCCTATATTTCATGAAAGAGAGTTTAGATATTATAATTCAATGTAGAATGTGTTTAAATTTTAAACAAAAGTAAAGAGTATAAACTTCAGATATAGTAGCATTTACTAAAACTCAATATTTTAAGTTAACCACTGATTTTGAAAAATTGAAAATATGAAAATGTTGTTTTAATGTATAGTTTCATCGAGCACTGACATAAGATGATGGTCAAAGAGGTTTGAACCTTTGTTGCTCCATTTCTAGAAAATGAAGATTTTATAATGGTAATTCCACTAATTTAGGCAAGATATGAAATTTTACTAAACTAAATGTTAAAATTATAATGATTCTATATTTCATGAAAGAGAGTTTAGAATACTATATTCAAGTGTAGAATGTGTTTTAAATTTTAAACAAAAGTAAAGAGTATAAACTTCAGATATGAGCATTTACCTAAAACTCAATATTTGTAGGGTTAACCCATGATTTTGAAAAATTCAAAATATGAAAATCTGTTTTAATGTATAGTTTCATCGAGCACTGACATAAGATGATGGTCAAAGAGGTTTGAACTTTGTTGCCTCCATTTCTAGAAAATGAAGATTTTATAATGGTAATTCCACTAATTTAGGCAAGATATGAAATTTTACTAAACTAAATGTTAAAAATTATAATGATTCCTATATTTCATGAAAGAGAGTTTAGAATACTTAATTCAAGTGTAGAATGTGTTTTAAATTTAAAACAAAAGTAAAGAGTATAAACTTCAGTATATAGCATTTACAAAACTCAATATTTGTAAGGGTTAACCTCATGATTTTGAAAAATTCAAAATATGAAAATCTGTTTTAATGTATAGTTTCATCGAGCACTGACATAAGATGATGGTCAAAGAGGTTTGAACCTTGTTGCCTCCATTTCTAGAAAATGAAGATTTTATAATGGTAATTCCACTAATTTAGAATATGAAATTTTACTAAACTAAATGTTAAAAATTATAATGATTCCTATATTTCATGAAAGAGAGTTTAGAATATTCAAATGTAGAATGTGTTTTAAATTTTAAAACAAAAGTAAAGAGTATAAACTTCAAGTAGCATTTACTAAAACTCAATATTTAAGGGTTAACCATGATTTTGAAAAATTGAAAATATGAAAATGTTGTTTTAATGTATAGTTTCATCGAGCACTGACATAAGATGATGGTCAAAGAGGTTTGAACCTTGTTCCTATTTCTAGAAAATGAAGATTTTATAATGGTAATTCCACTAATTTAGGCAAGATATGAAATTTTACTAAACTAAATGTTAAAAATTATAATGATTCCTATATTTCATGAAAGAGAGTTTAGAATACGTTAATTCAAATGTAGAATGTGTTTTAAATTTTAAAACAAAAGTAAAGAGTATAAACTTCAGTATATAGAATTAAAACTCAATATTTTAAGGTTAACCACGATTTTGAAAAATTGAAAATATGAAAATTTGTTTTAATGTATAGTTTCATCGAGCACTGACATAAGATGATGGTCAAAGAGGTTTGAACCTTGTTGCATTTCTAGAAAATGAAGATTTTATAATGGTAATTCCACTAATTTAGGCAGATATGAAATTTTACTAAACTAAATGTTAAAATTATAATGATTCCTATATTTTGAAAGAGAGTTTAGAATACTTAATTCAAGTGTAGAATGTTTTAAATTTAAAAAAAGTAAAGAGTATAAACTTCATATATAGATTTACCAAAACTCAATATTTTAGGGTTAACCAATGATTTTGAAAAATTGAAAATATGAAAATCTGTTTTAATGTATAGTTTCATCGAGCACTGACATAAGATGATGGTCAAAGAGGTTTGAACCTTTGTTGCCTCTATTTCTAGAATGAAGATTTTATAATGGTAATTCCACTAATTTAGGCAGATATGAAATTTACTAAACTAAATGTTAAAAATTATAATGATTCCTATATTTCATGAGAGAGTTTAGAATATAATTCAATGTAGAATGTGTTTAAATTTTAAACAAAAGTAAAGAGTATAAACTTCAGATATATAGAGCATTTACCAAAACTCAATATTTTAGAAGGGTTAACCAATGATTTTGAAAAATTGAAAATATGAAAATCTGGTTTTAATGTATAGTTTCATCGAGCACTGACATAAGATGATGGTCAAAGAGGTTTGAACCTTTGTTGCCTATTTCTCTAGAAATGAAGATTTTATAATGGTAATTCCACTAATTTAGGCAGATATGAAATTTTACTAAACTAAATGTTAAAATTATAATGATTCTATATTTCATGAAAGAGAGTTTAGAATACTTAATTCAAATGTAGAATGTGTTTTAAATTTTAAACAAAAGTAAAGAGTATAAACTTCAATAGAGCATTTACAAAACTCAATATTTTAAGGGTTAACTAATGATTTTGAAAAATTGAAAATATGAAAATCTGTTTTAATGTATAGTTTCATCGAGCACTGACATAAGATGATGGTCAAAGAGGTTTGAACCTTTGTTGCCTCTATTTCTAGAAAATGAAGATTTTATAATGGTAATTCCACTAATTTAGCAAGATATGAAATTTTACTAAACTAAATGTTAAAAATTATAATGATTCCTATATTTCATGAGAGAGTTTAGAATATAATTCAAGTAGAATGTGTTTTAAATTTTAAACAAAAGTAAAGAGTATAAACTTCAATATAGAGCATTTACCAAACTCAATATTTTAGAAGGGTTAACCCATGATTTTGAAAAATTGAAAATATGAAAATCTGTTTTAATGTATAGTTTCATCGAGCACTGACATAAGATGATGGTCAAAGAGGTTTGAACCTTTGTTGCTCTATTTCTAGAAAATGAAGATTTTATAATGGTAATTCACTAATTTAGGCAAGATATGAAATTTTACTAAACTAAATGTTAAAAATTATAATGATTCCTATATTTCATGAAAGAGAGTTTAGAATACTTAATGTAGAATGTGTTTTAAATTTTAAACAAAAGTAAAGAGTATAAACTTCATATATAGCATTTAATAAAACTCAATATTTTAGAAGGGTTAACCCACGGATTTTGAAAAATTCAAAATATGAAAATCTGTTTAATGTATAGTTTCATCGAGCACTGACATAAGATGATGGTCAAAGAGGTTTAACCTTTGTTGCCTCTTTATTTCTAGAAAATGAAGATTTTATAATGGTAATTCCACTAATTTAGAAGATATGAAATTTTACTAAACTAAATGTTAAAAATTATAATGATTCCTATATTTCATGAAAGAGAGTTTAGAATACGTTAATTCAAATGTAGAATGTGTTTTAAATTTTAAACAAAAGTAAAGAGTATAAACTTCAGTATATAGATTTACCAAAACTCAATATTTTAAGGGGTTAACCTAATGATTTTGAAAAATTGAAAATATGAAAATGTTGTTTTAATGTATAGTTTCATCGAGCACTGACATAAGATGATGGTCAAAGAGGTTTGAACCTTTGTTGCCTCTATTTCTAGAAAATGAAGATTTTATAATGGTAATTCCACTAATTTAGGCAAATATGAAATTTACTAAACTAAATGTTAAAAATTATAATGATTCCTATATTTCATGAAAGAGAGTTTAGAATACTTAATTCAATGTAGAATGTGTTTTAAATTTTAAAACAAAAAGAGTATAAACTTCAATATAGAGCACCAAAACTCAATATTTTAAGGGTTAACCTACGGATTTTGAAAAATTCAAAATATGAAAATCTGGTTTTAATGTATAGTTTCATCGAGCACTGACATAAGATGATGGTCAAAGAGGTTTGGAACCTTTGTTGCCTCCATTTCTAGAAAATGAAGATTTTATAATAATTCCACTAATTTAGGCAAGATATGAAATTTTACTAAACTAAATGTTAAAAATAATGATTCCTATATTTCATGAAAGAGAGTTTAGAATACAATTCAATGTAGAATGTGTTTTAAATTTTAAAAAAAAGTAAAGAGTATAAACTTGTATATAGTACCATAAAACTCAATATTTTAAGGGTTAACCTAATGATTTGAAAAATTGAAAATATGAAAATGTGTTTTAATGTATAGTTTCATCGAGCACTGACATAAGATGATGGTCAAAGAGGTTTGGAACCTTGTTGCCTCATTTCTAGAAATGAAGATTTTATAATGGTAATTCCACTAATTTAGGCAAGATATGAAATTTTAAACTAAATGTTAAAAATTATAATGATTCCTATATTTCATGAAAGAGAGTTTAGAATACTATAATTCAAGTGTAGAATGTGTTTTAAATTTTAAACAAAAGTAAAGAGTATAAACTTCATATAGAGCATTTACAAAACTCAATATTTTAGGGGTTAACCCACGGATTTTGAAAAATTGAAAATATGAAAATGTTGTTTTAATGTATAGTTTCATCGAGCACTGACATAAGATGATGGTCAAAGAGGTTTGAACCTTTGTTGCTCTATTTCTAGAAAATGAAGATTTTATAATGGTAATTCCACTAATTTAGGCAGATATGAAATTTACTAAACTAAATGTTAAAATTATAATGATTCCTATATTTCATGAGAGTTTAGAATACTTAATTCAATGTAGAATGTTTTAAATTTAAACAAAAGTAAAGAGTATAAACTTCATATATAGCATTTACCAAAACTCAATATTTTAGAAGGTTAACCCAATGATTTTGAAAAATTGAAAATATGAAAATGTGGTTTTAATGTATAGTTTCATCGAGCACTGACATAAGATGATGGTCAAAGAGGTTTGAACCTTGTTGCCTCTATTTCTAGAAAATGAAGATTTTATAATGGTAATTCCACTAATTTAGATATGAAATTTTACTAAACTAAATGTTAAAAATTATAATGATTCCTATATTTCATGAAAGAGAGTTTAGAATACTTAATTCAAGTGTAGAATGTGTTTAAATTTAAAACAAAAGTAAAGAGTATAAACTTCAGATATAGAGCATTTAACAAAACTCAATATTTTAAGGGTTAACCTACGATTTTGAAAAATTGAAAATATGAAAATGTTTTTAATGTATATTTCATCGAGCACTGACATAAGATGATGGTCAAAGAGGTTTGGAACCTTTGTTGCCTCTATTTCTAGAAATGAAGATTTTATAATGGTAATTCCACTAATTTAGAAGATATGAAATTTTACTAAACTAAATGTTAAAAATTATAATGATTCCTATATCATGAAAGAGAGTTTAGAATATAATTCAATGTAGAATGTGTTTTAAATTTAAACAAAAGTAAAGAGTATAAACTTCAGTATATGAGCATTTACCAAAACTCAATATTTGAAGGGTTAACCTACGGATTTTGAAAAATTGAAAATATGAAAATGTTGTTTTAATGTATAGTTTCATCGAGCACTGACATAAGATGATGGTCAAAGAGGTTTGGAACTTTGTTGCCTCATTTCTAGAAAATGAAGATTTTATAATAATTCCACTAATTTAGGCAAGATATGAAATTTTACTAAACTAAATGTTAAAAATTATAATGATTCCTATATTTCATGAAAGAGAGTTTAGAATACTAATTCAAGAATGTGTTTTAAATTTTAAACAAAAGTAAAGAGTATAAACTTCAGATATGATACCAAAACTCAATATTTTGGAAGTTAACCCATGATTTTGAAAAATTGAAAATATGAAAATCTGTTTTAATGTATAGTTTCATCGAGCACTGACATAAGATGATGGTCAAAGAGGTTTGAACCTTGTTGCCTCTATTTCTAGAAAATGAAGATTTTATAATGGTAATTCCACTAATTTAGCAAGATATGAAATTTTACTAAACTAAATGTTAAAATTATAATGATTCCTATATTTCATGAAAGAGAGTTTAGAATACTAATTCAAGTGTAATGTGTTTTAAATTTTAAACAAAAGTAGTATAAACTTCAGTATAGAGCATTTAATCAAAACTCAATATTTTAGAAGGGTTAACCCAATGATTTTGAAAAATTGAAAATATGAAATCTTTTAATGTATAGTTTCATCGAGCACTGACATAAGATGATGGTCAAAGAGGTTTGGAACTTTGTTGCCTCCATTTCTAGAAAATGAAGATTTTATAATGGTACTAATTTAGGAAGATATGAAATTTTACTAAACTAAATGTTAAAATTATAATGATTCCTATATTCATGAAAGAGAGTTTAGAATACTATAATTCAAGTGAATGTGTTTTAAATTTTAAACAAAAGAGTATAAACTTCAGTATATAGAGACACAAAACTCAATATTTTATGTTAACCCACGGATTTTGAAAAATTAAAATATGAAAATCTGGTTTTAATGTATAGTTCATCGAGCACTGACATAAGATGATGGTCAAAGAGGTTTGAACTTTGTTTCTCCATTTCTAGAAAATGAAGATTTTATAATGGTAATTCCACTAATTTAGGCAAGATATGAAATTTACTAAACTAAATGTTAAAATTATAATGATTCCTATATTTCATGAAAGAGAGTTTAGAATACGTTAATTCAAATAGAATGTTTTAAATTTTAAACAAAAGTAAAGAGTATAAACTTCATATAGAGCATTTACCAAAACTCAATATTTTGAAGGGTTAACCCATGATTTTGAAAAATTGAAAATATGAAAATCTTTTAATGTATAGTTTCATCGAGCACTGACATAAGATGATGGTCAAAGAGGTTTGAACCTTGTTGCCTCTATTTCTAGAAAATGAAGATTTTATAATGGTAATTCCACTAATTTAGGCAAGATATGAAATTTTACTAAACTAAATGTTAAAAATTATAATGATTCCTATATTTCATGAAAGAGAGTTTAGAATACGTAATTCAAATAGAATGTGTTTTAAATTTTAAAACAAAAGTAAAGAGTATAAACTTCAGATATAGAGCATTTAACAAAACTCAATATTTTAAGAAGTTAACCAATGATTTGAAAAATTGAAAATATGAAAATCTGTTTTAATGTATAGTTTCATCGAGCACTGACATAAGATGATGGTCAAAGAGGTTTGAACCTTGTTGCCTCCATTTCTAGAAAATGAAGATTTTATAATGGTAATTCCACTAATTTAGGCAAGATATGAAATTTTACTAAACTAAATGTTAAAATTATAATGATTCCTCATGAAAGAGAGTTTAGAATACGTTAATTCAAGTGTAGAATGTGTTTTAAATTTTAAAACAAAAGTAAAGAGTATAAACTTCAGATATAGAGCATTTACCTAAAACTCAATATTTAGAGGTTAACTCAATGATTTTGAAAAATTCAAAATATGAAAATCTGGTTTTAATGTATAGTATCAGACTGACATAAGATGATGGTCAAAGAGGTTTAACCTTTTGCCTCCATTTCTAGAAATGAAGATTTTATAATGGTAATTCCACTAATTTAGGCAGATATGAAATTTTACTAAACTAAATGTTAAAAATTATAATGATTCCTATTTCATGAAAGAGAGTTTAGAATACTATAATTCAAGTGTAGAATGTGTTTTAAATTTTAAACAAAAGTAAAGAGTATAAACTTCAAGATATAGAGACTTTAAAACTCAATATTTTAGAAGGGTTAACCCACGATTTTGAAAAATTGAAAATATGAAAATGTTGTTTGTATAGTTTCATCGAGCACTGACATAAGATGATGGTCAAAGAGGTTTGGAACCTTTGTTGCTCTATTTCTAGAAAATGAAGATTTTATAATGGTAATTCCACTAATTTAGGCAAGATATGAAATTTTACTAAACTAAATGTTAAAATTATAATGATTCCTATATTTCATGAAAGAGAGTTTAGAATATAATTCAAATGTAGAATGTGTTTTAAATTTAAACAAAAGTAAAGAGTATAAACTTCAGATATAGCATTTACTAAAACTCAATATTTTAAGGGTTAACCCATGGATTTTGAAAAATTGAAAATATGAAAATCTGTTTTAATGTATAGTTTCATCGAGCACTGACATAAGATGATGGTCAAAGAGGTTTGAACCTTGTTGCCTCTCTAGAAAATGAAGATTTTATAATGGTAATTCCACTAATTTAGGCAAATATGAAATTTTACTAAACTAAATGTTAAAAATATAATGATTCTATATTTCATGAAAGAGTTTTAATACTAATTCAAATGTAGAATGTTTTAAATTTTAAACAAAAGTAAAGAGTATAAACTTCAGTATGAGCATTTACTAAAACTCAATATTTTAAGGGTTAACCAATGATTTTGAAAAATTCAAAATATGAAAATTTGTTTTAATGTATAGTTTCATCGAGCACTGACATAAGATGATGGTCAAAGAGGTTGAACCTTTGTTGCCTCTATTTCTAGAAAATGAAGATTTATATAATGGTAATTAATTTAGGCAGATATGAAATTTTACTAAACTAAATGTTAAAAATTATAATGATTCCTATATTTCATGAAAGAGAGTTTGAATACTTAATTCAATGTAGAATGTTTTTAAATTTAAAACAAAAGTAAAGAGTATAAACTTCAGATATGAGCATTTAATAAAACTCAATATTTTGTTAACCCACTGATTTTGAAAAATTGAAAATATGAAAATTGTTTTAATGTATAGTTTCATCGAGCACTGACATAAGATGATGGTCAAAGAGGTTTGAACCTTGTTGCCTCCATTTCTAGAAAATGAAGATTTTATAATGGTAATTCCACTAATTTAGGCATATGAAATTTTACTAAACTAAATGTTAAAATTATAATGATTCTATATTTCATGAAAGAGAGTTTAGAATACTTATAATGTAGAATGTGTTTTAAATTTTAAACAAAGTAAAGAGTATAAACTTCAATATAGAGTATTTACCAAACTCAATATTTTAAGGGTTAACCAATGATTTTGAAAAATAAAATATGAAAATCTGTTTTAATGTATAGTTTCATCGAGCACTGACATAAGATGATGGTCAAAGAGGTTTGAACCTTGTTGCCTCTATTTCTAGAAATGAAGATTTTATAATGTAATTCCACTAATTTAGTGATAAATTTTACTAAACTAAATGTTAAAATTATAATGATTCCTATATTTCATGAAAGAGAGTTTAGAATACTAATTCAATGTAGAATGTGTTTTAAATTTTAAAACAAAGTAAAGAGTATAAACTTCAGATATAGAGCATTTACCAAAACTCAATATTTTATGGTTAACCAATGATTTTGAAAAATTCAAAATATGAAAATGTTTTAATGTATAGTTTCATAGCACGACATAAGATGATGGTCAAAGAGGTTTGAACCTTTGTTGCCTCTATTTCTAGAAAATGAAGATTTTATAATGGTAATTCCACTAATTTAGCAAGATATGAAATTTACTAAACTAAATGTTAAAATTATAATGATTCCTATATTTCATGAAAGAGAGTTTAGAATACGTTAATTCAATGTAGAATGTGTTTAAATTTTAAACAAAAGTAAAGAGTATAAACTTCAGTATATATAGCATTTACCAAACTCAATATTTAGAAGGTTAACCAATGATTTTGAAAAATTCAAAATATGAAAATCTTGTTTTAATGTATAGTTTCATCGAGCACTGACATAAGATGATGTCAAAGAGGTTTGAACCTTGTTGCTCCATTTCTAGAAAATGAAGATTTTATAATGGTAATTCCACTAATTTAGGCAGATATGAAATTTACTAAACTAAATGTTAAAAATTATAATGATTCCTATATTTCATGAAAGAGAGTTTAGAATACTATAATTCAAATGTAGAATGTGTTTTAAATTTAAAACAAAAGTAAAGAGTATAAACTTCAGTATATAGAGCATTTACCGAAACTCAATATTTGTAAGGGTTAACCCACGGATTTTGAAAAATTAAAATATGAAAATTGTTTTAATGTATAGTTTCATCGAGCACTGACATAAGATGATGGTCAAAGAGGTTTGAACTTTTGTTGCCTCTATTTCTAGAAAATGAAGATTTTATAATGGTAATTCCACTAATTTAGGTATATGAAATTTACTAAACTAAATGTTAAAAATTATAATGATTCCTATATATGAAAGAGAGTTTAGAATACTAATTCAATGTAGAATGTGTTTAAATTTAAACAAAAGTAAAGAGTATAAACTTCAGATATAGAGCATTTACCAAAACTCAATATTTTAAAGGTTAACCTAACGATTTTGAAAAATTAAAATATGAAAATCTGGTTTTAATGTTTCATCGAGCACTGACATAAGATGATGGTCAAAGAGGTTTGAACCTTTGTTTTCTATTTCTAGAAAATGAAGATTTTATAATGGTAATTCACTAATTTAGGCAGATATGAAATTTTACTAAACTAAATGTTAAAATTATAATGATCTATATTTCATGAAAGAGATTTAATACGATTCAAATGTAGAATGTGTTTTTAAATTTAAAACAAAAGTAAAGAGTATAAATCTTCATGTATATTTACCGAAACTCAATATTTTGTAAGGTTAACCTACCGATTTTGAAAAATCAAAATATGAAAATCTGGTTTTAATGTATAGTTTCCAGCAGCACATACATGAGATGTAAAGAGGTTTAGAACCTTTGTTTCCTCCATTTCTAGAAATGAAGATTTTATAATGGTAATTCCACTAATTTAGCAGTATATGAATTTTACTAAACTAAATGTTAAAAATTATAATGACTTATATTTTAAAGAGAGTTTAGAATACTAATTCATGGAAATGTTTAAACAAAAGTAAAGATATAAACTTCAAGATAGAAATTTACCTAAAACTCAATATTTGTAAGGGTTAACTCACGGATTTTGAAAAATTAAAATATGAAAATCTGGTTTTAATGTATAGTTTCATCGACACTGACATAAGATGATGGTCAAAGAGGTTTGAACTTTTAGTGCTCTATTTCTAGAAAATGAAGATTTTATAATGGTAATTCCACTAATTTAGGTGATATGAAATAATAAACTAAATGTTAAAATTATAATGATTCCTATATTTTGAAAGAGAGTTAGAATACTATAATCAAGTGTAGAATGTGTTTTAAATTTTAAAAAAAGTAAAGAGTATAAATCATATGTATTACCAAACTCAATATTTTGTATAGGTTAACTCAATGGATTTAAAAATTCAAAATATGAAAATCTGGTTTTAATGTATAGTTTCATCGAGCACACATATGATAATGGCAGGGTTTGAACCTTTGTTTCTCCATTTTGAAAATGAAGATTTATATAATGGTAATTCCACTAATTTAGGCAAGATATGAAATTTACTAAACTAAAATAAAAATTATAATGATTCCTATATTTCATGAAAGAGAGTTTAGAATACTAATTCAATGTAGAATGTGTTTTAAATTTAAAACAAAAGTAAAGAGTATAAACTTATATATAGATATTTATCAAACTCAATATTTTGTAAGGGTTAACCCACGATTTTGAAAAATTAAAAATATGAAAATCTGGTTTTAATGTATAGTTTCTCACACTGACATAAGATGATGGTCAAAGAGGTTTAGAACCTTGTTGCCTCATTTCAGAAAATGAGATTATAATCTAATCACTAATTTAGCTAGATATGAAATTTACTAAACTAAATGTTAAAATTATAATGATTCCTATATTTCATGAAAGAGAGTTTAGAATAGGTTAATTTATGTAGAATGTTTTAAATTTTAAACAAAAGTAAGAGATAAACTTAGATATGTAGCATTTACCAAAACTCAATATTTTGAAGGGTTAACCCAATGATTTTGAAAAATTCAAAATATGAAAATTGGTTTTACGTATAGTTCATCGAGCTGACATAAGATGAAGGTCAAAGAGTTGGAACCTTGTTACCTATTCTAGAAATAAAGATTTTATATGGTAATTTAACTAGTAAAGATATGAAATTTACTAAACTAAATGTTAAAATTATAATGATCCTATATTTCATGAAAGAGTTTAGAATATGTTAATTCAATGTAGAATGTTTTAAATTTTAAACAAAAGTAAAGATAAACTTCAAGATATGTATATTTAATCAAAACTTAATATTTTGTATAAGAATTAATGATTTTGAAAAATCAAAATATGAAAATCTTGTTTTAATGTATATTTCATCGAAGCACTGACATAAGATGATACAAAGAGTTTGGAACCTTGTTACCTCCATTTCTAGAAAATGAAGATTTTATAATGGTAATTCCACTAATTTAGGCAAGGATATGAAATTAATAAAACTAAATGTTAAAAATATATGATTTATATTTCATGAAAGAGTTTAATACGACCAAGTGTAGAATGTGTTTTTAAATTTTAAACAAAAGTAAGAGTATAAACTTCAAGATATGTATATTTACCTAAAACTCATATTTTGTATGGTTAACCTAATGATTTTGAAAAATTCAAAATATGAAAACTGGTTTTAATGTATAGTTTCATCGAAGCACTGACATAAGATGATGGTCAAAGAGGTTTAGAACCTTATTGCCTCATTTCAGAAATGAAGATTTTATAATGGTAATTCCACTCAATTTAGCAAGATATGAAATTATTACAAACTAAATGTTAAAATTATAATGATTCATATTTCATGAGAGAGTTTAGAATAATATCCAACTAATGTAGAATTTAAATTTTAAACAAAAGTAAAGAGTATAAACTTCACTATATAGAGCATTTACCAAAACTCAATATTGTATGGGTTAACCTAATGATTTTGAAAAATTGAAAATATGAAAATCTGGTTTTAATGTATAGTTTTACTGACATAAGATGATGGTCAAAGAGGTTTCAACTTTGTTACCCATTCTAGAAAATGAAGATTTATAATGGTAATCCACCAATTTAGCTGATATGAAATTTTACTAACTAAATGTTAAAAATTATAATGATTCCTATATTTCAAAGAGAGTTTAGAATATTAATTCAAATGTAGAATGTTTTAAATTTAAAACAAAAGTAAAGAGTATAAACTTCAGATATATACATTTACCAAACTAATATTTTAAGGGTTAACCCACGATTTTAAAAATTCAAAAATGAAAATCTGGTTTAAATGTATTTCATCGAAAGCACTGACATAGATGATGGTCAAAGAGGTTTAGAACCTTTGTTGCTCTATTTCTAGAAAATGAAGATTATAAATAATTCACTAATTTAGGCAAGATATGAAATTTTACTAAACTAAATGTTAAAAATTATAATGACTCCTATATCATGAAAGAGAGTTTATAAGTTAATGATGTGAATGTTTTAAATTTTAAACAAAAGTAAAGAGTATAAACTTCAGTATATATATTTATCAAACTCAATATTTAAGGTTAACCTAATGGATTTGAAAAATTAAAAATATGAAAATCGGTTTAATGTAGTTTCATCAAGCACTGACATAAGATGATGGTCAAAGAGGTTTGGAACTTTGTTGCCTATTTAGAAATGAAGATTTATAATGGTAATTCCACTAATTAAAGCACATATGAAATTTACTAAACTAAATGTTAAAAATTATAATGATTCCTATATTTAAAGAGAGTTTAGAATATGCTAATCAAATGTAGAATGTGTTTAAATTTTAAAAACAAAAGTAGAGTATAAACTTCAGTATATAGAAGATTTATCTAAAAATCAATATTTATCAAGAGTTAAACTAATTGGATTTTGGAAAAATTGAAAATATGAAATGTTTTAATGTAGCTTCATCGAAAATGACATAAGATGAGTTCAAAGATATTTGAATCTTGTTCTTTCTAGAAATGAAGATTTTGCAATTAAAATTCACTACGTACTGTATAGAAA
>JAEACV010000700.1:0-18418 GCA_016432835.1 Brassica nigra
TTAAACTAGATTTTAAAATTTGAAAATTTCCAAACTGGTTAACTCCTTCTAAAATATTGAGTTTTTCTGAAATGCTCTATATAATCGTTTATGTTTTCATTTAAAAATCAAACACAATCTACATTAATGTATTCTAAACTCTTTTCATGGTATTGAACTATTCTAATTTTTAATATTTAGTTTAGTAAATTTCATAACGCCTAGATTAGTGAAGTAAATTACAAAATATTCATTTTCTGTAGACACTGAGGCAACAAAGGTTCTAAACCTCTTTGATCATCATATTACATCAGTTCTCTATGAAACTATATATTAAACTAGAATTTTAAATTTTGAAAATTTCCAAATCCTGGGTTAACCCTTCTAAAATATTGAGTTTTCCAGAATGCTCTATATATCTAAGTTTATGTTTTCATTTTTAAAAATCAAACACAATCTACATTTAAATTAATGTATTCTAAACTCTTTCATGGTGTATATGGAACTATTTAATTTTTTAACATTAGTTTAGTAAAATTTCATATACCGCTAATTAGTGGAAGTGCAATTACAAAATATCTATTTTCTGAGACACGGAGGCAACAAAGGTTCTAAACTTTGATCATCATATTACACCAGTTCTAAGAAACTATATATTAAACTAGACTTTAAATTTTGAAAATTTCCAAACTGTGGGTTAACCCTTCTAAAATATTGAGTTTTTCAGAATGTTTTATATAATCAAGTTTATGCTCTTTCATTTTTAAAATCAAACACAATCTACATTTAAATTAATGTATTCTAAACTCTTTTCATGGTATATAGAAATCATTCTAACTTTAACATTTAGTTTAGTAAAATCATACTGCCTAGATTAGTGGAATTAAATTATAAAATCTTCATTTTCTATAAACTGAGGCAACCAGGTCTTAACCCTTTACCATCATCTTATGTTAGTTCTATGAAACTATACATTAAACCAGATTTTAAAATTTTGAAAATTTTCAAATCCGTAAGTTAACCCTTCTAAAATATTTTCTCAGAATGCTCTATATACTGAAGTTTATGCTCTTCATTTAAAAATCAAACACATCCATATTTAAATTAATGTATTCTAAACTCTTTTCATGGTATATTGAATCATTCTAATTTTTAACATTTAGTTTATAAAATTTACATACTTAGATTAGTGGAAGATAATTACAAAATATTCATTTTCGTAGAAATGGAGGCAATAATGGTTCTAAACCTTTGATCATCATATTACACCTTCTATGAAACTATATTAAACCAGAATTTAAATTTTGAAAATTCCAAAATCCGTGTTAACCCCTTCTAAAATATTGAGTTTTTCAGAATATATATCAAGTTTATTTTCATTTTTAAAATCAAACACAATCTACATTTAAATTAATGTATTCTAAACTTTTCATGGTATATAGAACTATTCTAATTTTAACATTTAGTTTAGTAAATTTACATATCGTTTAGATTAGTGGAATTAAATTATAAAATCTTCATTTTCTATAGAGGCAACAAGGTTCTAAACTTTTACCATCATCTTATGTTAGTTCTCTATGAAACTATATATTAAACCAGATTTTTAAATTTTGAAAATTTTCCAAAATCCGTTAACTCTTCTAAAATATTGAGTTTTTCAGAATGTTCTATATACTGAAGTTTATGCTCTTCATTTAAAAATCAAAACACACCCATTTAAATTAATGTATTCAAACTCTTTTTCATGGTATATTGAATCATTCTAATTTTAACATTTAGTTTAGTAAATTTAATACTGCTGATTAGTGAAGTGCAATTATAAACTTCATTTTCTAGAGACACGGAGGCAACAAAGGTTCTAAACCTCTTTGATCATCATATTATGTCAGTTCTCTATGAAACTATATATTAAAACCAGATTTTTAAATTTTGAAAATTTCAAAATCCGGGTTAACCCCTTCTAAAATATTGAGTTTTCTGTAATGCTCTATATACCGTTTATGTTTTCATTTAAAAATCAAACAATCTACATTTAAATTAATGTATTCTAAACTCTTTTCATGGTATATAGGAATTATTCTAATTTTTAACATTTATTAGTAAAATTTCATATACTACCTAGATTAGTGGAATTAAATTATAAAATCTTCATTTTCTATAACGGAGGCAACTAAGGTTCTAAACCTCTTCGACCATCATCTTATGTAGTTCTCTATGAAACTATACATTAAAACCAGATTTTAAAATTTTGAAAATTTCCAAACTGGTTAACCCTTCTAAAATATTGAGTTTTCTGTAAATGTTTATATAATTAAGTTTATGCTTTTCATTTAAAAATCAAAACACAATCTACATTTAAATTAATGTACTAAACTTTTTCATGGTATATTGAATCATTCTAATTTTAACATTTAGTTTAGTAATTTCATCGCTAGATTAGTGAAGTAATTTAAAATATTCATTTTCAGAGAATCGGAGGCAACAAAGGTTCTAAACTTTGATCATCATATTACAGTTCCTATGAAACTATATATTAAAACCAGAATTTTAAATTTTGAAAATTTCCAAAACTGTGGTTAACCCTTCTAAAATATTGAGTTTTCCTAGTTTATATACTGAAGTTTATGCTTTTCATTTTTAAAATCAAACACAATCTACATTTAAATTAATGTATTCTAAACTCTTTTCATGGTATAGAATCATTCTAATTTTTAACATTTAGTTTAGTAAAATTTATATACCAGATTAGTGAATTAAAATTATAAATCTTCATTTTCTATAAACGAGGCAACTAAGGTTCTAAACCTCTTTACATCATTAGTTCTATGAAACTATACATTAAACCAGATTTTTAAAATTTTGAAATTTTCCAAACTGTGGTTAACCCTTCTTAAAATATTGAGTTTTCCAGAATGCTCTATAATGAAGTTTATGCTCTTCATTTAAAAATCAAAACACAATCTACATTTAAATTAATGTATTCTAAACCTTTTCATGGTATATTGAATCATTCTAATTTTTAACATTTAGTTTAGTAAAATCATATACTGCTAGATTAGTAGTGCAATTACAAATATTCATTTTCTAGATACGGAGGCAACAAAGGTTCTAAACTCTTGATCATCATTACATCAGTCTCTATGAAACTATATATTAAACCAGAATTTTAAATTTTGAAAATTTCCAAAATCCGGGTTAACCCTTCTAAAATATTGAGTTTTTCAGAAATGCTCTATATACTGAAGTTTATGTCTTTCATTTTAAAAATCAAACACAATCTACATTTAAATTAATGTATTCTAAACTCTTTTCATGGTATATTGAACATTCTAATTTTTAACATTTAGTTTAGTAAATTTATATATCACAGACATAATTAAAATTACAAAATATTCATTTTAGAGACACGAGGCAAATGGTTCTAAACTTTGATCATCATATTACATCAGTTCTCTATGAAACTATATTAAAACCAGAATTTTAAATTTTGAAAATTTCCAAAACTGTTAACCTTCTAAAATATTGAGTTTTTCAGAATGCTCTATATACTGAAGTTTATTTTCATTTTTAAAATCAAAACACAATCTACATTTAAATTAATGTATTCTAAACTTTTCATGGTATATAGAATCATTCTAATTTTTAACATTTAGTTTAGTAAAATTTCATATACGCTTGACATGGAATTAAAATTATAAAATCTTCATAAACGGAGGTCCATTCTTAAACCTTTTACCATCATCTTATGTTAGTTCTCATGAAACTATATTAAAACCAGATTTTAAAATTTTGAAAATTTTCCAAACTGGGTTAACTCTTTAAAATAGTTTTTAAATGCTCTATATACTGAAGTTTATGCTTTTCATTTAAAAATCAAAATAATCTACATTTAAATTAATGTATTCTAAACTCTTTTCATGGTATATTGAATCATTCTAATTTTTAACATTTAGTTTAGTAAAATTTCATATACTGCTAGATTAGTGAATTGCATTATAAAATATTCATTTTCTAGACACGGAGGCAACAAAGGTTCTAAACCTTTGATCATCATATTACATCAGTTCTATGAAACTATATATTAAACCAGATTTTTAAATTTTGAAAATTTCCAAACTGGTTAACCCTTCTAAAATATTGAGTTTTAATGCTCTATATAATGAAGTTTATGTTTTCATTTTTAAAAATCAAACACAATCTCATTTAAATTAATGTATTCTAAACTCTTTCATGGTATAGGAATCATTCTAATTTTTAACATTTAGTTTAGTAAAATTTCATATACTTGATTAGGAATTAAATTAAAATCTTCATTTTCTATAACGAGGCAACCAAGGTTCTAAACCCTCTACATCATATCTATGTTAGTTCTATGAAACTATACATTAAAACCAGATTTTAAAATTTTGAAATTTTCCAAACTGGGTTAACTCTTTAAAATATTGAGTTTTTCCAGAATGCTCTATATACAAGTTTATGCTCTTCATTTAAAAATCAAACACAATCTACATTTAAATTAATGTATTCTAAACTCTTCATGGTATATTGAATCATTCATTTTTAACATTTAGTTTAGTAAAATTATATATCACTAGATTATGAAGTAATTACAAAATATCATTTTCTGGAGGAGGTTCTAAACTTCTTTCATCATACATCAGTTCTATGAAACTATATATTAAAACCAGAATTTTAAATTTTGAAAATTTCAAACTGGTTAACTCTTCTAAAATATTGAGTTTTCAGAATGCTCTATATATCAGTTTATGCTTTTCATTTTAAAATCAAACACAACTACATTTAAATTAATGTATTCAAACCTTTTCATGGTATATTGAAATTTAATTTTTAACATTTAGTTTAGTAAATTTCATATATGATAGACTGGAAGTAAATTACAAAATATTCATTTTCTGTAAACGAGGCAACAAAGGTTCTAAACCCTTTGATCATCATATTACATCAGTTCTCTATGAAACTATACATTCTGATTTTTAAATTTTGAAAATTTTCAAAATCCTGGGTTAACCTTCTAAAATATTGAGTTTTTCAGAATATATATCAAGTTTATGCTCTTCATTTTTAAAAATCAAACACAATCTACATTTAAATTAATGTATTCTAAACTCCATGGTATATTGAATCATTCTAATTTTTAACATTTAGTTTAGAAATTTCATATCGCTAGATTAGTGAAGTGCAATTACAAAATATTCATTTTCAGGACTGATAATAAAGGTTCTAAACCTTTGATCATCATATTACATCAGTTCATGAACTATATTAAAACAGAATTTTAAATTTTGAAAATTTCCAAACTGTAATAACTTAAAATATTGAGTTTTAAATGTTTATATATCTAAGTTTATGCTTTTCATTTAAAAATCAAAACACAATCTACATTTAAATTAATGTATTCTAAACTTTTTCATGGTATATTGAATCATTCTAATTTTAACATTTAGTAGTATAATCATATCAGGGAAGTAAAATTATAAAATTCATTTTTATAACGGAGGCAAACAGGTTCAAACTTTGATCATCATATTACATTAGTTCTATGAAACTATATATTAAACCAGATTTAAATTTTGAAAATTTTCAAACTGGTTAACCTTCTAAAATATTGAGTTTTCAGAATGCTCTATATATCAAGGCTTTTCATTTTTAAAAATCAAAACACAATCTACATTTTAATTAATGTATTCAAACTCTTTTCATGGTATATTGGAATCATTTAATTTTAACATTTAGTTTATAAAATTTACATCGCCAGATTAGTGAATTGCAATTACAAAATATTCATTTTCTAGAGAACGAGGCAACTGGGTTCTAAACTTTCATCATCATCTACACCAGTTCTCTATGAAACTATATTAAACCAGAATTTTAAATTTTGAAAATTTTCAAAACTGTAATAACTCTTCTAAAATATTGAGTTTTCTCAGAATGTCTATATATGAAGTTTATGCTTTTCATTTTTAAAAATCAACACAATCACATTTAAATTAATGTATTCTAAACTTTTTCATGGTATATTGAATCATTCTAATTTTTAACATTTAGTTTAAATTTCATATACATTAGTGGAAATTATAAAAGATCATTGAATATGAGGCAACAGGTTCTAACCTTTGATTATTATGTTAGTTCTATGAAACTATACATTAAACCAGATTTTTAAATTTTGAAATTTTCCAAACCGGCTAACTTTCTAAAATATTGAGTTTTTCATGTTTATATAAGTTTATGCTCTTCATTTTAAATCAAAACACTACATTTAAATTAATGATTCAAATTTTCATGGTAGAATCATTCTAATTTTTAACATTTAGTTTAGTAAAATTTACATACTGCCTGATTAAGAACAATTATAAAATTCATTTTCTATAAACGAGGAAACAATTTAAACCTTTACTATCATCTATTAGTTTCATGAAATTATTAAACAGATTTTAAATTGAAAATTTTCCAAAACCAGGTAATAACTCTTCAAATATTGAGTTTTTCAGAATGTCTATATACTAAGTTTATGCTCTCATTTTAAAAATCAAACACAATCCATTTAAATTAATGTATTCTAAACTTTTTCATATTAGTAATCATTCTAATTTTTAACATTTAGTTTAGAAATTTCATATATTATATTAAAATTACAAATATTCATAATTTATAAAAGGCAACTGTTCTAAACCTCGATCATTATTGTTAGTTCTCATGAAACTATATATTAAAACCAGATTTTAAAATTTTGAAAATTTCAAAACTGGTTAACCCTTCTAAAATATTGAGTTTTCAGAATGCCTATATTCGTTTATGCTTTTCATTTTAAAAATCAAACACCATCATTTAAATTAATATTCTAACTCTTTTCATGGTATATTGAAATTAATTTTAACATTTATTTAATTTATATATCGCTTAGATTATAATAAATATAAAATCTTCATTAGAGAACGAGGCAAAGGTTCTAAACTTTGATCATCTATTTAGTTCTCATGAAACTATATTAAAACCAGATTTTAAATTTGAAAATTTCCAAACTGGTTAACCTTCTAAAATATTGAGTTTTCCAGAATGATATTGAAGTTTATGCTTTTCATTTTAAAAATCAAACACAACTACATTTAAATTAATGTATTAAACTTTTCATGGTATATGAATCAACTAACATTTATTTAGTAAAATTATATCATGGATTAGTGGTAACAAAAAATTCATTTTCTAGACACGGAGGCAACAGTTCTAAACTTTGATCATCATATTACATCAGTTCTCTATGAAACTATATTAAACAGAATTAAATTTTGAAAATTTCCAAACCGTTAACCCTTCTAAAATATTGAGTTTTCAGAATGCTCATATACTGAAGTTTATGTTTTCATTTTTAAAAATCAAAACAACACATTTAAATTAATGTATTCAAACTTTTTCATGGTATATAGAATCATTCTAATTTTAACATTTAGTTTAGTAAAATTTCATATACCAGATTAGTGAATTACATAAATTCATTTAGTAGAACGGAGGGCAAGGTTCTAAACCTCTTTATCATCATCTTATGTTAGTTCTATGAAATATACATTAAACTTTTAAATTTTAAAAAAAACTGTAAGGTTCCCTTCTAAAATATTGAGTTTTTCAGAATGCTCTATACTAAGTGCTTTTCATTTTTAAAAATCAAACACAATCTACATTTAAATAATGTATTCTAAACTTTTCATATATGAATCATTCTAATTTTTAACATTTAGTTTATAATTTCATATATAGATTAGGTAATTATTCAAATTTATCATTAGACACCAAGTGTTCTAAACCTTTGATCATCATCTTATGTTAGTTCTCATGAAACTATACATTAAAACAGATTTTAATTTGAAAATTTTCCAAAACCGTTAACTTTCAATATTGAGTTTTTCCAATTAATTAAGTTTATGCTTTTCATTTTTAAAATCACACCTACATTTATTAATTATTCTAAACTTTTCATGGTATATAGAATATTCTAATTTTAACATTTATAGTAAAATTTATATACCCATTAGTGGAAGTGCAATTACAAAATATTCATTTTCTAGAAACTGAGGCAACCAAGGTTCAAACTTTACTCATCATCATATTAGTTCTCAAACTATAAAATATTAAACAGAATTTTAAATTTTGAAAATTTTCCAAAATCATAAACCTTCTAAAATATTGAGTTTTCAGAATGCTTATATAATGAAGTTTATGCTCTTTCATTTTAAAAATCAAAACACAATCTACATTTAAATTAATGTATTCTAAACTCTTTTCATGGTATATGAATCATTCTAATTTTTAACATTTAGTTTAGTAAAATTTCATATCTTAGATTAGAAAAATTACAAAATTTCATTTTCTAAATGAGGCAACAAGGTTCTAAACTCTTTGATCATATATTAGTTCTCTATGAAACTATATATTAAAACCAGAATTTTAAATTTTGAAAATTTCCAAAACTGTGGTTAACCCTTCTAAAATATTGAGTTTTCCAGAATGCTCTATATATAAGTTTATGCTCTTCATTTTAAAAATCAAAACACAATCTACATTTAAATTAATGTATTCTAAACTCTTTTCATGGTATTGAATCATTCTAATTTTTAACATTTAGTTTAGTAAAATTTCATATACTGATTAGTGGAAGTGCAATTAAAATATTCATTTTCTATGAGGCAACAAAGGTTCTAAACCTCTTGATCATCATATTACATCAGTTCTCTATGAAACTATATATTAAACCAGAATTTTAAATTTTGAAAATTTCCAAAACTGTGGGTTAACCCTTCTAAAATATTGAGTTTTCAGAATGCTCTATATACAAGTTTATGCTCTTTCATTTTTAAAATCAAACACAATCTACATTTAAATTAATGTATTCTAAACTCTTTTCATGGTATATGGAATCATTCTAATTTTTAACATTTAGTTTAGTAAAATTTCATATACGCCAGATTAGTGGAATTAAAATTATAAATCTTCATTTTCTATAGAACGGAGGCAACAAAGGTTCTAAACCTCTTACCATCATGTTAGTTCTCTATGAAACTATACATTAAAACCAGATTTTAAAATTTTGAAAATTTTCCAAAACCTGTTAACCCTTCTAAAATATTGAGTTTTTCAGAATGCTCTATATACTGAAGTTTATGCTCTTCATTTTTAAAAAAAACACAATCTACATTTAAATTAATGTATTCTAAACTCTTTTCATGGTATATTGAATCATTCTAATTTTTAACATTTAGTTTAGTAAAATTTCATATACTAGATTAGTGGAAGTGCAATTATAAATATTTTCTTTGCATAGGCAACAAGGTTCTAAACCTCTTGATCATCATATTACTGCAGTTCTCTATGAAACTATATATTAAAACCAGAATTTAAATTTTGAAAATTTCCAAACGTGGTTAACCCTTCTAAAATATTGAGTTTTCAGAATGCTCTATATACTTAAGTTTATGCTCTTTCATTTTAAAAATCAAAACACATCTACATTTAAATTAATGTATTCTAAACTCTTTTCATGGTATAGAATCATTCTAATTTTTAACATTTAGTTTAGTAAAATTTCATACTGCTAGATTATGGAATTAAAATTATAAAATATTCATTTTCTAGAACGGAGGCAAAAAGGTTCTAAACCTTTATCATATCATCACCAGTTCTCTATGAAACTATATTAAAACCAGATTTTAAATTTTGAAAAAAACTGTGGTTAACCCTTCTAAAATATTGAGTTTTTCTGAATGCTCTATATAATGAAGTTTATGCTCTTTCATTTTAAAAATCAAAACACAATCTACATTTAAATTAATATTCTAAACTCTTTTCATGGTATATTGAATCATTCTAATTTTTAACATTTAGTTTAGTAAAATTTCATATACTGCTAGATTAGTGAAGTAATTACAAAATATTCATTTTCTAGAGACACGAGGCAAACAAGGTTCTAAACCTCTTTGATCATCATATTATCAGTTCTATGAAACTATATATTAAAACCAGAATTTTAAATTTTGAAAATTTCCAAATCCGGGTTAACCTTCTAAAATATTGAGTTTTCAGAAATCTATATAATGAAGTTTATGCTCTTTCATTTTAAAAATCAAAACACAATCTACATTTAAATTAATGTATTCTAAACTCTTTTCATGGTATATTGAATCATTCTAATTTTTAACATTTAGTTTAGTAAAATTTCATATACCGCTAGATTAGTGGAATTAATTACAAAATCTTCATTTTCTAGACACGAGGCAACGGTTCTAAACCTCTTATCATCATCTTATGTTAGTTCTCTATGAAACTATATATAAACCAGATTTTAAAATTTGAAAATTTCCAAAACTGTTAACCCTTCTAAAATATTGAGTTTTTCAGAATGCTCTATAACAAGTTTATGCTCTTTCATTTTTAAAATCAAACACAATCTACATTTAAATTAATGTATTCTAAACTCTTTTCATGGTATATTGAATCATTCTAATTTTTAACATTTAGTTTAGTAAAATTTCATATACGCTAGATTAGTGGAAGTGTAATTACAAATATTCATTTTCTAGAAACGAGGCAACAAAGGTTCTAAACCTCTTGATCATCTTATTACGTTCTCTATGAAACTATATATTAAACCAGAATTTTAAATTTTGAAAATTTCAAAACTGTGTTAACCCTTCTAAAATATTGAGTTTTTCAGAATGCTCTATATACGAAGTTTATGCTCTTTCATTTTTAAAAATCAAAACACAATCTACATTTAAATTAATGTATTCTAAACTCTTTTCATGGTATATTGAATCATTCTAATTTTTAACATTTAGTTTAGTAAAATTTCATACTGCTAGATTAGTGGAATAAAATTATAAAATATTCATTTTCATGAAAGGGCAACAAAGGTTCTAAACCTCTTGATCATCATGTTAGTTCTATGAAACTATATATTAAAACCAGAATTTTAAATTTTGAAAATTTCCAAAACTGTGGTTAACCTTCTAAAATATTGAGTTTTCTCAGAATGCTCTATATACTGAAGTTTATGCTCTTTCATTTAAAAACACAATCTACATTTAAATTAATGTATTCTAAACTTTTCATGGTATATTGAATCATTCTAATTTTTAACATTTAGTTTAGTAAAATTTCATATATCTCAGATTAGTGGAATTAATTATAAAATATTCATTTTCTAGAGAACGAGGCAACAAAGGTTCTAAACCTCTTGATCATCATACATCAGTTCTCTATGAAACTATATATTAAAACCAGATTTTAAATTTTGAAAATTTCCAAAACTGGGTTAACCCTTCTAAAATATTGAGTTTTTCAGAATGCTCTATATACTGAAGTTTATGCTCTTTCATTTTTAAAAATCAAAACACAATCTACATTTAAATTAATGTATTCTAAACTCTTTTCATGGTATATTGAATCATTCTAATTTTTAACATTTAGTTTAGTAAAATTTCATATCTTAGATTAGGAAGTGCAATTACAAAATATTCATTTTCTAGACACGAGGCAACAAAGGTTCTAAACCTCTTCATCATATATTACATCAGTTCTCTATGAAACTATATATTAAACCAGAATTTTAAATTTTGAAAATTTCCAAAACTGGTTAACCCTTCTAAAATATTGAGTTTTCCAGAATGCTCTATATAATGAAGTTTATGCTCTTCATTTTTAAAATCAAAACACAATCTACATTTAAATTAATGTATTCTAAACTCTTTTCATGGTATATAGGAATCATTCTAATTTTTAACATTTAGTTTAGTAAAATTTCATATACTGCCTAGATTAGTGGAATTAAAATTATAAAATCTTCATTTTCTATAGAACGAGGCAACCAAGGTTCTAAACCTCTTTACCATCATCTTATGTTAGTTCTCTATGAAACTATACATTAAAACCAGATTTTAAAATTTTGAAAATTTTCAAAACCGTGGGTTAACCCTTCTAAAATATTGAGTTTTTCAGAATGCTCTATATATGAAGTTTATGCTCTTTCATTTAAAAATCAAAACACAATCTACATTTAAATTAATGTATTCTAAACTCTTTTCATGGTATATTGAATCATTCTAATTTTTAACATTTAGTTTAGTAAAATTTCATATACTGCTAGATTATGGAAGTGCAATTACAAAATATTCATTTTCTAGAGACGGAGGCAACAAAGGTTCTAAACCTCTTGATCATCATATTACATCAGTTCTATGAAACTATATTAAACCAGAATTTAAATTTTGAAAATTTCCAAAACTGGGTTAACCCTTCTAAAATATTGAGTTTTCAGAATGCTCTATATACTGAAGTTTATGCTCTTCATTTTTAAAATCAAACACAATCTACATTTAAATTAATGTATTCTAAACTCTTTTCATGGTATATAGAATCATTCTAATTTTTAACATTTAGTTTAGTAAAATTCATATAACGCTAGATTAGTGGAATTAAATTATAAAATCTTCATTTTCTATAGAAACGGAGGCAACAAGGTTCTAAACTCTTTACCATCATCTTATTAGTTCTCTATGAAACTATATTAAAACCAGATTTTAAAATTTTGAAAATTTTCCAAAATCGGGTTAACCCTCTAAAATATTGAGTTTTCTGAATGCTCTATATATCAAGTTTATGCTCTTTCATTTAAAAATCAAACACAATCTACATTTAAATTAATGTATTCTAAACTCTTTTCATGGTATATTGAATCATTCTAATTTTTAACATTTAGTTTAGTAAAATTTCATATATCCTAGATTAGTGGAAGTGCAATTACAAAATATTCATTTTCTAGACACGGAGGCAACAAAGGTTCTAAACCTCTTCATCATATTACATCAGTTCTCTATGAAACTATATATTAAAACCAATTTTAAATTTTGAAAATTTCCAAAACTGTGGGTAACCCTTCTAAAATATTGAGTTTTTCAGAATGCTCTATATACTTAAGTTTATGCTCTTTCATTTTTAAAAATCAAAACACAATCTACATTTAAATTAATGTATTCTAAACTCTTTTCATGGTATATAGAATCATTCTAATTTTTAACATTTAGTTTAGTAATTTCATATACTAGATTAGTGGAATTAAATTATAAAATCTTCATTTTCTAGAACGAGGCAACAAAGGTTCTAAACCTTTGACCATCATCTTATGTCAGTTCTCTATGAAACTATATTAAAACCAGATTTTAAAATTTTGAAAATTTTCAAAATCCTGGTTAACCCTTCTAAAATATTGAGTTTTCAGAATGCTCTATATACTGAAGTTTATGCTCATTTTTAAAAATCAAAACACAATCTACATTTAAATTAATGTATTCTAAACTCTTTTCATATATTAATCATTCTAATTTTTAACATTTAGTTTAGTAAAATTTCATATACTGCTAGATTAGTGGAAGTGCAATTACAAAATATTCATTGAGACACGGAGGCAACAAAGGTTCTAAACCTCTTTATCATCATATTACATCAGTTCTCTATGAAACTATATTAAAACCAGAATTTAAATTTTTGAAAATTTCCAAACCGGGTTAACCCTTCTAAAATATTGAGTTTTTCAGAATGCTCTATATACTGAAGTTTATGCTCTTTCATTTAAAAATCAAAACACACTACATTTAAATTAATGTATTCTAAACTCTTTTCATGGTATATTGAATCATTCTAATTTTTAACATTTAGTTTAGTAAAATTTCATATACCTAGATTAGGGAATTAAAATTACAAAATCTTCATTTTCTATAGAAACGGAGGCAACAAGGTTCTAAACCTCTTTGACCATCATCTATGTTAGTTCTCTATGAAACTATACATAAAACCAGATTTTAAATTTTGAAAATTTTCAAAACTGGGTTAACCCTTCTAAAATATTGAGTTTTCAGAATGCTCTATATAATGAAGTTTATGCTTTTCATTTTAAAAATCAAACACAATCTACATTTAAATTAATGTATTCTAAACTCTTTTCATGGTATTGAATCATTCTAATTTTTAACATTTAGTTTAGTAAAATTCATATACTCGCTAGATTAGTGAATTAAAATTACAAAATATTCATTTTCTAGAAACGGAGGCAACAAAGGTTCTAAACCTCTTTGATCATCATATTAATTGTTCTCTATGAAACTATATTAAAACAGAATTTAAATTTTGAAAATTTCCAAAACTGGTTAACCCTTCTAAAATATTGAGTTTTTCAGAATGCTCTATATACTGAAGTTTATGCTCTTTCATTTTTAAAATCAAAACACAATCTACATTTAAATTAATGTATTCTAAACTCTTTTCATGGTATAGAATCATTCTAATTTTTAACATTTAGTTTAGTAAAATTTCATATATGCTAGATTAGTGGAATTAAATTATAAAATCTTCATTTTCTAGAAACGGAGGCAACAAAGGTTCTAAACCTCTTGACCATCATCTTATGTTAGTTCTCTATGAAACTATACATTAAAACCAGATTTTAAATTTTGAAAATTTTCCAAAACCGGGTTAACCCTTCTAAAATATTGAGTTTTCAGAATGCTCTATATATGAAGTTTATGCTCTTTCATTTTTAAAAATCAAAACACAATCTACATTTAAATTAATGTATTCTAAACTCTTTTCATGGTATATTGAATCATTCTAATTTTTAACATTTAGTTTAGTAAAATTTCATATATCGCTAGATTAGTGGAAGTAAAATTATAAATATTCATTTTCAGAGACACGAGGCAACAAAGGTTCTAAACCTCTTGATCATCATATTACATCAGTTCTATGAAACTATATATTAAAACCAGAATTTTAAATTTTGAAAATTTCCAAAACTGTGGGTTAACCCTTCTAAAATATTGAGTTTTTCAGAATGCTCTATATACTGAAGTTTATGCTCTTTCATTTTTAAAATCAAACACAATCTACATTTAAATTAATGTATTCTAAACTCTTTTCATGGTATATAGAATCATTCTAATTTTTAACATTTAGTTTAGTAAAATTTCATATACTGCCTAGATTAGTGGAATTAAATTATAAAATCTTCATTTTCTATAAACGAGGCAACCAAGGTTCTAAACCTCTTTTACCATCATCTTATGTTAGTTCTCTATGAAACTATACATTAAAACCAGATTTTTAAAATTTTGAAAATTTTCCAAAATCCGTGGGTTAACCCCTTCTAAAATATTGAGTTTTTCTGTAAATGCTCTATATACTGAAGTTTATGCTCTTTCATTTAAAAATCAAAACACAATCTACATTTAAATTAATGTATTCTAAACTCTTTTTCATGGTATATTGGAATCATTCTAATTTTTTAACATTTAGTTTAGTAAAATTTCATATACTGCTAGATTAGTGGAAGTGCAATTACAAAATATTCATTTTCTAGAGACACGGAGGCAACAATGGTTCTAAACCTCTTTGATCATCATATTACACCAGTTCTCTATGAAACTATATATTAAAACCAGAATTTTAAATTTTGAAAATTTCCAAACTGTGGTTAACCCTTCTAAAATATTGAGTTTTTCTGTAAATGCTCTATATACTGAAGTTTATGCTCTTTCATTTTTTTTTTAAAATCAAAACACAATCTACATTTAAATTAATGTATTCTAAACTCTTTTTCATGGTATATAGGAATCATTCTAATTTTTTAACATTTAGTTTAGTAAAATTTCATATACTGCCTAGATTAGTGGAATTAAAATTATAAAATCTTCATTTTCTATAGAACGAGGCAACAAAGGTTCTAAACCTCTTGATCATCATCTTATGTTAGTTCTCATGAACTATACATTAAAACCAGATTTTTAAAATTTTGAAAATTTTCCAAAATCCGTGGGTTAACCCCTTCTAAAATATTGAGTTTTTCTGTAAATGCTCTATATACTGAAGTTTATGCTCTTTCATTTTAAAAATCAAAACACAATCTACATTTAAATTAATGTATTCTAAACTCTTTTCATGGTATATTGAATCATTCTAATTTTTAACATTTAGTTTAGTAAAATTTCATATACTGCTAGATTAGTGGAAGTGCAATTACAAAATATTTTCTAGAGACACGGAGGCAACAAAGGTTCTAAACCTCTTGATCATCATATTACATTAGTTCTCTATGAAACTATATTAAAACCAGAATTTAAATTTTGAAAATTTCCAAAACTGTGGGTTAACCCTTCTAAAATATTGAGTTTTTCTAGAATGCTCTATATACTGAAGTTTATGCTCTTTCATTTTAAAAATCAAAACACAATCTACATTTAAATTAATGTATTCTAAACTCTTTTCATGGTATAGAATCATTCTAATTTTTTAACATTTAGTTTAGTAAAATTTCAAATACTGCTAGATTAGTGGAAGTGCAATTACAAAATATTCATTTTCTAGAGACACGGAGGCAACAAAGGTTCTAAACCTCTTTGATCATCATATTACATCAGTTCTCTATGAAACTATATATTAAAACCAGAATTTTAAATTTTGAAAATTTCCAAAACTGGGTTAACCCTTCTAAAATATTGAGTTTTTCTGTAATGCTCTATATACTGAAGTTTATGCTCTTTCATTTTAAAAATCAAACACAATCTACATTTAAATTAATGTATTCTAAACTCTTTTTCATGGTATATAGGAATCATTCTAATTTTTTAACATTTAGTTTAGTAAAATTTCATATACTGCTAGATTAGTGGAAGTGCAATTATAAAATCTTCATTTTCTATAAAAACGGAGGCAACAAGGTTCTAAACCTCTTTGACCATCATCTTATGTTAGTTCTATATGAAACTATACATTAAAACAAAATTTTTAAATTTTTGAAAATTTTCCAAAATCCGTGGGTTAACCTAACCCCTTCTAAAATATTGAGTTTTTCTGTAAATGCTCTATATACTGAAGTTTATGCTCTTTCATTTTAAAAATCAAAACACAATCTACATTTAAATTAATGTATTCTAAACTCTTTTTCATGGTATATAGGAATCATTCTAATTTTTTAACATTTAGTTTAGTAAAATTTCATATACTGCCTAGATTAGTGGAAGTGCAATTACAAAATATTCATTTTCTAGAGACACGGAGGCAACAAAGGTTCTAAACCTCTTTGATCATCATATTACACCAGTTCTCTATGAAACTATATTAAAACCAGAATTTAAATTTTGAAAATTTCCAAAACTGCGGGTTAACCCCTTCTAAAATATTGAGTTTTTCTGTAAATGCTCTATATACTGAAGTTTATGCTCTTTCATTTTTTAAAAAAAATCAAAACACAATCTACATTTAAATTAATGTATTCTAAACTCTTTTTCATGGTATATAGGAATCATTCTAATTTTTTAACATTTAGTTTAGTAAAATTTCATATACTGCCTAGATTAGTGGAATTAAATTATAAAATCTTCATTTTCTATGAAACGGAGGCAACAAGGTTCTAAACCTCTTGATCATCATCTTATGTTAGTTCTCTATGAAACTATACATTAAAACCAGATTTTAAAATTTTGAAAATTTCCAAACTGGGTTAACCCTTCTAAAATATTGAGTTTTTCAGAAATGCTCTATATACAAGTTTATGCTCTTTCATTTTTAAAAATCAAACACAATCTACATTTAAATTAATGTATTCTAAACTCTTTTGGTATATTGAATCATTCTAATTTTTAACATTTAGTTTAGTAAAATTTCATATACTGCAGATTAGTGGAAGTGCAATACAAAATATTCATTTTCTAGAGACACGGAGGCAACAAAGGTTCTAAACCTCTTTGATCATCATATTATGTTAGTTCTATGAAACTATATATTAAAACCAGAATTTAAATTTTGAAATTTTCCAAGTAACTCCCTTCTAAAATATTGAGTTTTTCAGAATGCTCTATATACTGAAGTTTATGCTCTTCATTTTAAAAATCAAACACAATCTACATTTAAATTAATGTATTCTAAACTCTTTTCATGGTATATAGAATCATTCTAATTTTTAACATTTAGTTTAGTAAAATTTCATATATGCTAGATTAGTGGAATTAAATTATAAAATCTTCATTTTCTATAGAAACGGAGGCAACAAAGGTTCTAAACCTCTTATCATCATCTTATGTTAGTTCTATGAAACTATACATTAAACCAGATTTTAAAATTTTGAAATTTTCAAAACTGTGGGTTAACCCCTTCTAAAATATTGAGTTTTTCAGAATGCTCTATATAACTAAGTTTATGCTCTTTCATTTAAAAATCAAACACAATCTACATTTAAATTAATGTATTCTAAACTCTTTTCATGGTATATGAATCATTCTAATTTTTAACATTTAGTTTAGTAAAATTTCATATACCTAGATTATGAAGTGCAATTACAAATATTCATTTTCAGAGACTAACTGAGGCAAATAATAATTTAAAC
>JAEACV010000391.1:15000-65000 GCA_016432835.1 Brassica nigra
TAATAATAATAATAATAATAATAATAATAATAATAATAATAATAATAATAATAATAATAATAATAATAATAATAATAATAATAATAATAATAATAATAATAATAATAATAATAATAATAATAATAATAATAATAATAATAATAATAATAATAATAATAATAATAATAATAATAATAATAATAATAATAATAATAATAATAATAATAATAATAATAATAATAATAATAATAATAATAATAATAATAATAATAATAATAATAATAATAATAATAATAATAATAATAATAATAATAATAATAATAATAATAATAATAATAATAATAATAATAATAATAATAATAATAATAATAATAATAATAATAATAATAATAATAATAATAATAATAATAATAATAATAATAATAATAATAATAATAATAATAATAATAATAATAATAATAATAATAATAATAATAATAATAATAATAATAATAATAATAATAATAATAATAATAATAATAATAATAATAATAATAATAATAATAATAATAATAATAATAATAATAATAATAATAATAATAATAATAATAATAATAATAATAATAATAATAATAATAATAATAATAATAATAATAATAATAATAATAATAATAATAATAATAATAATAATAATAATAATAACAATAATAATAATAATAATAATAATAATAATAATAATAATAATAATAATAATAATAATAATAATAATAATAATAATAATAATAATAATAATAATAATAATAATAATAATAATAATAATAATAATAATAATAATAATAATAATAATAATAATAATAATAATAATAATAATAATAATAATAATAATAATAATAATAATAATAATAATAATAATAATAATAATAATAATAATAATAATAATAATAATAATAATAATAATAATAATAATAATAATAATAATAATAATAATAATAATAATAATAATAATAATAATAATAATAATAATAATAATAATAATAATAATAATAATAATAATAATAATAATAATAATAATAATAATAATAATAATAATAATAATAATAATAATAATAATAATAATAATAATAATAATAATAATAATAATAATAATAATAATAATAATATAATAATAATAATAATAATAATAATAATAATAATAATAATAATAATAATAATAAATAATAATAATAATAATAATAATAATAATAATAATAATAATAATAATAATAATAATAATAATAATAATAATAATAATAATAATAATAATAATAATAATAATAATAATAATAATAATAATAATAATAATAATAATAATAATAATAATAATAATAATAATAATAATAATAATAATAATAATAATAATAATAATAATAATAATAATAATAATAATAATAATAATAATAATAATAATAATAATAATAATAATAATAATAATAATAATAATAATAATAATAATAATAATAATAATAATAATAATAATAATAATAATAATAATAATAATAATAATAATAATAATAATAATAATAATAATAATAATAATAATAATAATAATAATAATAATAATAATAATAATAATAATAATAATAATAATAATAATAATAATAATAATAATAATAATAATAATAATAATAATAATAATAATAATAATAATAATAATAATAATAATAATAATAATAATAATAATAATAATAATAATAATAATAATAATAATAATAATAATAATAATAATAATAATAATAATAATAATAATAATAATAATAATAATAATAATAATAATAATAATAATAATAATAATAATAATAATAATAATAATAATAATAATAATAATAATAATAATAATAATAATAATAATAATAATAATAATAATAATAATAATAATAATAATAATAATAATAATAATAATAATAATAATAATAATAATAATAATAATAATAATAATAATAATAATAATAATAATAATAATAATAATAATAATAATAATAATAATAATAATAATAATAATAATAATAATAATAATAATAATAATAATAATAATAATAATAATAATAATAATAATAATAATAATAATAATAATAATAATAATAATAATAATAATAATAATAATAATAATAATAATAATAATAATAATAATAATAATAATAATAATAATAATAATAATAATAATAATAATAATAATAATAATAATAATAATAATAATAATAATAATAATAATAATAATAATAATAATAATAATAATAATAATAATAATAATAATAATAATAATAATAATAATAATAATAATAATAATAATAATAATAATAATAATAATAATAATAATAATAATAATAATAATAATAATAATAATAATAATAATAATAATAATAATAATAATAATAATAATAATAATAATAATAATAATAATAATAATAATAATAATAATAATAATAATAATAATAATAATAATAATAATAATAATAATAATAATAATAATAATAATAATAATAATAATAATAATAATAATAATAATAATAATAATAATAATAATAATAATAATAATAATAATAATAATAATAATAATAATAATAATAATAATAATAATAATAATAATAATAATAATAATAATAATAATAATAATAATAATAATAATAATAATAATAATAATAATAATAATAATAATAATAATAATAATAATAATAATAATAATAATAATAATAATAATAATAATAATAATAATAATAATAATAATAATAATAATAATAATAATAATAATAATAATAATAATAATAATAATAATAATAATAATAATAATAATAATAATAATAATAATAATAATAATAATAATAATAATAATAATAATAATAATAATAATAATAATAATAATAATAATAATAATAATAATAATAATAATAATAATAATAATAATAATAATAATAATAATAATAATAATAATAATAATAATAATAATAATAATAATAATAATAATAATAATAATAATAATAATAATAATAATAATAATAATAATAATAATAATAATAATAATAATAATAATAATAATAATAATAATAATAATAATAATAATAATAATAATAATAATAATAATAATAATAATAATAATAATAATAATAATAATAATAATAATAATAATAATAATAATAATAATAATAATAATAATAATAATAATAATAATAATAATAATAATAATAATAATAATAATAATAATAATAATAATAATAATAATAATAATAATAATAATAATAATAATAATAATAATAATAATAATAATAATAATAATAATAATAATAATAATAATAATAATAATAATAATAATAATAATAATAATAATAATAATAATAATAATAATAATAATAATAATAATAATAATAATAATAATAATAATAATAATAATAATAATAATAATAATAATAATAATAACAATAATAATAATAATAATAATAATAATAATAATAATAATAATAATAATAATAATAATAATAATAATAATAATAATAATAATAATAATAATAATAATAATAATAATAATAATAATAATAATAATAATAATAATAATAATAATAATAATAATAATAATAATAATAATAATAATAATAATAATAATAATAATAATAATAATAATAATAATAATAATAATAATAATAATAATAATAATAATAATAATAATAATAATAATAATAATAATAATAATAATAATAATAATAATAATAATAATAATAATAATAATAATAATAATAATAATAATAATAATAATAATAATAATAATAATAATAATAATAATAATAATAATAATAATAATAATAATAATAATAATAATAATAATAATAATAATAATAATAATAATAATAATAATAATAATAATAATAATAATAATAATAATAATAATAATAATAATAATAATAATAATAATAATAATAATAATAATAATAATAATAATAATAATAATAATAATAATAATAATAATAATAATAATAATAATAATAATAATAATAATAATAATAATAATAATAATAATAATAATAATAATAATAATAATAATAATAATAATAATAATAATAATAATAATAATAATAATAATAATAATAATAATAATAATAATAATAATAATAATAATAATAATAATAATAATAATAATAATAATAATAATAATAATAATAATAATAATAATAATAATAATAATAATAATAATAATAATAATAATAATAATAATAATAATAATAATAATAATAATAATAATAATAATAATAATAATAATAATAATAATAATAATAATAATAATAATAATAATAATAATAATAATAATAATAATAATAATAATAATAATAATAATAATAATAATAATAATAATAATAATAATAATAATAATAATAATAATAATAATAATAATAATAATAATAATAATAATAATAATAATAATAATAATAATAATAATAATAATAATAATAATAATAATAATAATAATAATAATAATAATAATAATAATAATAATAATAATAATAATAATAATAATAATAATAATAATAATAATAATAATAATAATAATAATAATAATAATAATAATAATAATAATAATAATAATAATAATAATAATAATAATAATAATAATAATAATAATAATAATAATAATAATAATAATAATAATAATAATAATAATAATAATAATAATAATAATAATAATAATAATAATAATAATAATAATAATAATAATAATAATAATAATAATAATAATAATAATAATAATAATAATAATAATAATAATAATAATAATAATAATAATAATAATAATAATAATAATAATAATAATAATAATAATAATAATAATAATAATAATAATAATAATAATAATAATAATAATAATAATAATAATAATAATAATAATAATAATAATAATAATAATAATAATAATAATAATAATAATAATAATAATAATAATAATAATAATAATAATAATAATAATAATAATAATAATAATAATAATAATAATAATAATAATAATAATAATAATAATAATAATAATAATAATAATAATAATAATAATAATAATAATAATAATAATAATAATAATAATAATAATAATAATAATAATAATAATAATAATAATAATAATAATAATAATAATAATAATAATAATAATAATAATAATAATAATAATAATAATAATAATAATAATAATAATAATAATAATAATAATAATAATAATAATAATAATAATAATAATAATAATAATAATAATAATAATAATAATAATAATAATAATAATAATAATAATAATAATAATAATAATAATAATAATAATAATAATAATAATAATAATAATAATAATAATAATAATAATAATAATAATAATAATAATAATAATAATAATAATAATAATAATAATAATAATAATAATAATAATAATAATAATAATAATAATAATAATAATAATAATAATAATAATAATAATAATAATAATAATAATAATAATAATAATAATAATAATAATAAATAATAATAATAATAATAATAATAATAATAATAATAATAATAATAATAATAATAATAATAATAATAATAATAATAATAATAATAATAATAATAATAATAATAATAATAATAATAATAATAATAATAATAATAATAATAATAATAATAATAATAATAATAATAATAATAATAATAATAATAATAATAATAATAATAATAATAATAATAATAATAATAATAATAATAATAATAATAATAATAATAATAATAATAATAATAATAATAATAATAATAATAATAATAATAATAATAATAATAATAATAATAATAATAATAATAATAATAATAATAATAATAATAATAATAATAATAATAATAATAATAATAATAATAATAATAATAATAATAATAATAATAATAATAATAATAATAATAATAATAATAATAATAATAATAATAATAATAATAATAATAATAATAATAATAATAATAATAATAATAATAATAATAATAATAATAATAATAATAATAATAATAATAATAATAATAATAATAATAATAATAATAATAATAATAATAATAATAATAATAATAATAATAATAATAATAATAATAATAATAATAATAATAATAATAATAATAATAATAATAATAATAATAATAATAATAATAATAATAATAATAATAATAATAATAATAATAATAATAATAATAATAATAATAATAATAATAATAATAATAATAATAATAATAATAATAATAATAATAATAATAATAATAATAATAATAATAATAATAATAATAATAATAATAATAATAATAATAATAATAATAATAATAATAATAATAATAATAATAATAATAATAATAATAATAATAATAATAATAATAATAATAATAATAATAATAATAATAATAATAATAATAATAATAATAATAATAATAATAATAATAATAATAATAATAATAATAATAATAATAATAATAATAATAATAATAATAATAATAATAATAATAATAATAATAATAATAATAATAATAATAATAATAATAATAATAATAATAATAATAATAATAATAATAATAATAATAATAATAATAATAATAATAATAATAATAATAATAATAATAATAATAATAATAATAATAATAATAATAATAATAATAATAATAATAATAATAATAATAATAATAATAATAATAATAATAATAATAATAATAATAATAATAATAATAATAATAATAATAATAATAATAATAATAATAATAATAATAATAATAATAATAATAATAATAATAATAATAATAATAATAATAATAATAATAATAATAATAATAATAATAATAATAATAATAATAATAATAATAATAATAATAATAATAATAATAATAATAATAATAATAATAATAATAATAATAATAATAATAATAATAATAATAATAATAATAATAATAATAATAATAATAATAATAATAATAATAATAATAATAATAATAATAATAATAATAATAATAATAATAATAATAATAATAATAATAATAATAATAATAATAATAATAATAATAATAATAATAATAATAATAATAATAATAATAATAATAATAATAATAATAATAATAATAATAATAATAATAATAATAATAATAATAATAATAATAATAATAATAATAATAATAATAATAATAATAATAATAATAATAATAATAATAATAATAATAATAATAATAATAATAATAATAATAATAATAATAATAATAATAATAATAATAATAATAATAATAATAATAATAATAATAATAATAATAATAATAATAATAATAATAATAATAATAATAATAATAATAATAATAATAATAATAATAATAATAATAATAATAATAATAATAATAATAATAATAATAATAATAATAATAATAATAATAATAATAATAATAATAATAATAATAATAATAATAATAATAATAATAATAATAATAATAATAATAATAATAATAATAATAATAATAATAATAATAATAATAATAATAATAATAATAATAATAATAATAATAATAATAATAATAATAATAATAATAATAATAATAATAATAATAATAATAATAATAATAATAATAATAATAATAATAATAATAATAATAATAATAATAATAATAATAATAATAATAATAATAATAATAATAATAATAATAATAATAATAATAATAATAATAATAATAATAATAATAATAATAATAATAATAATAATAATAATAATAATAATAATAATAATAATAATAATAATAATAATAATAATAATAATAATAATAATAATAATAATAATAATAATAATAATAATAATAATAATAATAATAATAATAATAATAATAATAATAATAATAATAATAATAATAATAATAATAATAATAATAATAATAATAATAATAATAATAATAATAATAATAATAATAATAATAATAATAATAATAATAATAATAATAATAATAATAATAATAATAATAATAATAATAATAATAATAATAATAATAATAATAATAATAATAATAATAATAATAATAATAATAATAAATAATAATAATAATAATAATAATAATAATAATAATAATAATAATAATAATAATAATAATAATAATAATAATAATAATAATAATAATAATAATAATAATAATAATAATAATAATAATAATAATAATAATAATAATAATAATAATAATAATAATAATAATAATAATAATAATAATAATAATAATAATAATAATAATAATAATAATAATAATAATAATAATAATAATAATAATAATAATAATAATAATAATAATAATAATAATAATAATAATAATAATAATAATAATAATAATAATAATAATAATAATAATAATAATAATAATAATAATAATAATAATAATAATAATAATAATAATAATAATAATAATAATAATAATAATAATAATAATAATAATAATAATAATAATAATAATAATAATAATAATAATAATAATAATAATAATAATAATAATAATAATAATAATAATAATAATAATAATAATAATAATAATAATAATAATAATAATAATAATAATAATAATAATAATAATAATAATAATAATAATAATAATAATAATAATAATAATAATAATAATAATAATAATAATAATAATAATAATAATAATAATAATAATAATAATAATAATAATAATAATAATAATAATAATAATAATAATAATAATAATAATAATAATAATAATAATAATAATAATAATAATAATAATAATAATAATAATAATAATAATAATAATAATAATAATAATAATAATAATAATAATAATAATAATAATAATAATAATAATAATAATAATAATAATAATAATAATAATAATAATAATAATAATAATAATAATAATAATAATAATAATAATAATAATAATAATAATAATAATAATAATAATAATAATAATAATAATAATAATAATAATAATAATAATAATAATAATAATAATAATAATAATAATAATAATAATAATAATAATAATAATAATAATAATAATAATAATAATAATAATAATAATAATAATAATAATAATAATAATAATAATAATAATAATAATAATAATAATAATAATAATAATAATAATAATAATAATAATAATAATAATAATAATAATAATAATAATAATAATAATAATAATAATAATAATAATAATAATAATAATAATAATAATAATAATAATAATAATAATAATAATAATAATAATAATAATAATAATAATAATAATAATAATAATAATAATAATAATAATAATAATAATAATAATAATAATAATAATAATAATAATAATAATAATAATAATAATAATAATAATAATAATAATAATAATAATAATAATAATAATAATAATAATAATAATAATAATAATAATAATAATAATAATAATAATAATAATAATAATAATAATAATAATAATAATAATAATAATAATAATAATAATAATAATAATAATAATAATAATAATAATAATAATAATAATAATAATAATAATAATAATAATAATAATAATAATAATAATAATAATAATAATAATAATAATAATAATAATAATAATAATAATAATAATAATAATAATAATAATAATAATAATAATAATAATAATAATAATAATAATAATAATAATAATAATAATAATAATAATAATAATAATAATAATAATAATAATAATAATAATAATAATAATAATAATAATAATAATAATAATAATAATAATAATAATAATAATAATAATAATAATAATAATAATAATAATAATAATAATAATAATAATAATAATAATAATAATAATAATAATAATAATAATAATAATAATAATAATAATAATAATAATAATAATAATAATAATAATAATAATAATAATAATAATAATAATAATAATAATAATAATAATAATAATAATAATAATAATAATAATAATAATAATAATAATAATAATAATAATAATAATAATAATAATAATAATAATAATAATAATAATAATAATAATAATAATAATAATAATAATAATAATAATAATAATAATAATAATAATAATAATAATAATAATAATAATAATAATAATAATAATAATAATAATAATAATAATAATAATAATAATAATAATAATAATAATAATAATAATAATAATAATAATAATAATAATAATAATAATAATAATAATAATAATAATAATAATAATAATAATAATAATAATAATAATAATAATAATAATAATAATAATAATAATAATAATAATAATAATAATAATAATAATAATAATAATAATAATAATAATAATAATAATAATAATAATAATAATAATAATAATAATAATAATAATAATAATAATAATAATAATAATAATAATAATAATAATAATAATAATAATAATAATAATAATAATAATAATAATAATAATAATAATAATAATAATAATAATAATAATAATAATAATAATAATAATAATAATAATAATAATAATAATAATAATAATAATAATAATAATAATAATAATAATAATAATAATAATAATAATAATAATAATAATAATAATAATAATAATAATAATAATAATAATAATAATAATAATAATAATAATAATAATAATAATAATAATAATAATAATAATAATAATAATAATAATAATAATAATAATAATAATAATAATAATAATAATAATAATAATAATAATAATAATAATAATAATAATAATAATAATAATAATAATAATAATAATAATAATAATAATAATAATAATAATAATAATAATAATAATAATAATAATAATAATAATAATAATAATAATAATAATAATAATAATAATAATAATAATAATAATAATAATAATAATAATAATAATAATAATAATAATAATAATAATAATAATAATAATAATAATAATAATAATAATAATAATAATAATAATAATAATAATAATAATAATAATAATAATAATAATAATAATAATAATAATAATAATAATAATAATAATAATAATAATAATAATAATAATAATAATAATAATAATAATAATAATAATAATAATAATAATAATAATAATAATAATAATAATAATAATAATAATAATAATAATAATAATAATAATAATAATAATAATAATAATAATAATAATAATAATAATAATAATAATAATAATAATAATAATAATAATAATAATAATAATAATAATAATAATAATAATAATAATAATAATAATAATAATAATAATAATAATAATAATAATAATAATAATAATAATAATAATAATAATAATAATAATAATAAATAATAATAATAATAATAATAATAATAATAATAATAATAATAATAATAATAATAATAATAATAATAATAATAATAATAATAATAATAATAATAATAATAATAATAATAATAATAATAATAATAATAATAATAATAATAATAATAATAATAATAATAATAATAATAATAATAATAATAATAATAATAATAATAATAATAATAATAATAATAATAATAATAATAATAATAATAATAATAATAATAATAATAATAATAATAATAATAATAATAATAATAATAATAATAATAATAATAATAATAATAATAATAATAATAATAATAATAATAATAATAATAATAATAATAATAATAATAATAATAATAATAATAATAATAATAATAATAATAATAATAATAATAATAATAATAATAATAATAATAATAATAATAATAATAATAATAATAATAATAATAATAATAATAATAATAATAATAATAATAATAATAATAATAATAATAATAATAATAATAATAATAATAATAATAATAATAATAATAATAATAATAATAATAATAATAATAATAATAATAATAATAATAATAATAATAATAATAATAATAATAATAATAATAATAATAATAATAATAATAATAATAATAATAATAATAATAATAATAATAATAATAATAATAATAATAATAATAATAATAATAATAATAATAATAATAATAATAATAATAATAATAATAATAATAATAATAATAATAATAATAATAATAATAATAATAATAATAATAATAATAATAATAATAATAATAATAATAATAATAATAATAATAATAATAATAATAATAATAATAATAATAATAATAATAATAATAATAATAATAATAATAATAATAATAATAATAATAATAATAATAATAATAATAATAATAATAATAATAATAATAATAATAATAATAATAATAATAATAATAATAATAATAATAATAATAATAATAATAATAATAATAATAATAATAATAATAATAATAATAATAATAATAATAATAATAATAATAATAATAATAATAATAATAATAATAATAATAATAATAATAATAATAATAATAATAATAATAATAATAATAATAATAATAATAATAATAATAATAATAATAATAATAATAATAATAATAATAATAATAATAATAATAATAATAATAATAATAATAATAATAATAATAATAATAATAATAATAATAATAATAATAATAATAATAATAATAATAATAATAATAATAATAATAATAATAATAATAATAATAATAATAATAATAATAATAATAATAATAATAATAATAATAATAATAATAATAATAATAATAATAATAATAATAATAATAATAATAATAATAATAATAATAATAATAATAATAATAATAATAATAATAATAATAATAATAATAATAATAATAATAATAATAATAATAATAATAATAATAATAATAATAATAATAATAATAATAATAATAATAATAATAATAATAATAATAATAATAATAATAATAATAATAATAATAATAATAATAATAATAATAATAATAATAATAATAATAATAATAATAATAATAATAATAATAATAATAATAATAATAATAATAATAATAATAATAATAATAATAATAATAATAATAATAATAATAATAATAATAATAATAATAATAATAATAATAATAATAATAATAATAATAATAATAATAATAATAATAATAATAATAATAATAATAATAATAATAATAATAATAATAATAATAATAATAATAATAATAATAATAATAATAATAATAATAATAATAATAATAATAATAATAATAATAATAATAATAATAATAATAATAATAATAATAATAATAATAATAATAATAATAATAATAATAATAATAATAATAATAATAATAATAATAATAATAATAATAATAATAATAATAATAATAATAATAATAATAATAATAATAATAATAATAATAATAATAATAATAATAATAATAATAATAATAATAATAATAATAATAATAATAATAATAATAATAATAATAATAATAATAATAATAATAATAATAATAATAATAATAATAATAATAATAATAATAATAATAATAATAATAATAATAATAATAATAATAATAATAATAATAATAATAATAATAATAATAATAATAATAATAATAATAATAATAATAATAATAATAATAATAATAATAATAATAATAATAATAATAATAATAATAATAATAATAATAATAATAATAATAATAATAATAATAATAATAATAATAATAATAATAATAATAATAATAATAATAATAATAATAATAATAATAATAATAATAATAATAATAATAATAATAATAATAATAATAATAATAATAATAATAATAATAATAATAATAATAATAATAATAATAATAATAATAATAATAATAATAATAATAATAATAATAATAATAATAATAATAATAATAATAATAATAATAATAATAATAATAATAATAATAATAATAATAATAATAATAATAATAATAATAATAATAATAATAATAATAATAATAATAATAATAATAATAATAATAATAATAATAATAATAATAATAATAATAATAATAATAATAATAATAATAATAATAATAATAATAATAATAATAATAATAATAATAATAATAATAATAATAATAATAATAATAATAATAATAATAATAATAATAATAATAATAATAATAATAATAATAATAATAATAATAATAATAATAATAATAATAATAATAATAATAATAATAATAATAATAATAATAATAATAATAATAATAATAATAATAATAATAATAATAATAATAATAATAATAATAATAATAATAATAATAATAATAATAATAATAATAATAATAATAATAATAATAATAATAATAATAATAATAATAATAATAATAATAATAATAATAATAATAATAATAATAATAATAATAATAATAATAATAATAATAATAATAATAATAATAATAATAATAATAATAATAATAATAATAATAATAATAATAATAATAATAATAATAATAATAATAATAATAATAATAATAATAATAATAATAATAATAATAATAATAATAATAATAATAATAATAATAATAATAATAATAATAATAATAATAATAATAATAATAATAATAATAATAATAATAATAATAATAATAATAATAATAATAATAATAATAATAATAATAATAATAATAATAATAATAATAATAATAATAATAATAATAATAATAATAATAATAATAATAATAATAATAATAATAATAATAATAATAATAATAATAATAATAATAATAATAATAATAATAATAATAATAATAATAATAATAATAATAATAATAATAATAATAATAATAATAATAATAATAATAATAATAATAATAATAATAATAATAATAATAATAATAATAATAATAATAATAATAATAATAATAATAATAATAATAATAATAATAATAATAATAATAATAATAATAATAATAATAATAATAATAATAATAATAATAATAATAATAATAATAATAATAATAATAATAATAATAATAATAATAATAATAATAATAATAATAATAATAATAATAATAATAATAATAATAATAATAATAATAATAATAATAATAATAATAATAATAATAATAATAATAATAATAATAATAATAATAATAATAATAATAATAATAATAATAATAATAATAATAATAATAATAATAATAATAATAATAATAATAATAATAATAATAATAATAATAATAATAATAATAATAATAATAATAATAATAATAATAATAATAATAATAATAATAATAATAATAATAATAATAATAATAATAATAATAATAATAATAATAATAATAATAATAATAATAATAATAATAATAATAATAATAATAATAATAATAATAATAATAATAATAATAATAATAATAATAATAATAATAATAATAATAATAATAATAATAATAATAATAATAATAATAATAATAATAATAATAATAATAATAATAATAATAATAATAATAATAATAATAATAATAATAATAATAATAATAATAATAATAATAATAATAATAATAATAATAATAATAATAATAATAATAATAATAATAATAATAATAATAATAATAATAATAATAATAATAATAATAATAATAATAATAATAATAATAATAATAATAATAATAATAATAATAATAATAATAATAATAATAATAATAATAATAATAATAATAATAATAATAATAATAATAATAATAATAATAATAATAATAATAATAATAATAATAATAATAATAATAATAATAATAATAATAATAATAATAATAATAATAATAATAATAATAATAATAATAATAATAATAATAATAATAATAATAATAATAATAATAATAATAATAATAATAATAATAATAATAATAATAATAATAATAATAATAATAATAATAATAATAATAATAATAATAATAATAATAATAATAATAATAATAATAATAATAATAATAATAATAATAATAATAATAATAATAATAATAATAATAATAATAATAATAATAATAATAATAATAATAATAATAATAATAATAATAATAATAATAATAATAATAATAATAATAATAATAATAATAATAATAATAATAATAATAATAATAATAATAATAATAATAATAATAATAATAATAATAATAATAATAATAATAATAATAATAATAATAATAATAATAATAATAATAATAATAATAATAATAATAATAATAATAATAATAATAATAATAATAATAATAATAATAATAATAATAATAATAATAATAATAATAATAATAATAATAATAATAATAATAATAATAATAATAATAATAATAATAATAATAATAATAATAATAATAATAATAATAATAATAATAATAATAATAATAATAATAATAATAATAATAATAATAATAATAATAATAATAATAATAATAATAATAATAATAATAATAATAATAATAATAATAATAATAATAATAATAATAATAATAATAATAATAATAATAATAATAATAATAATAATAATAATAATAATAATAATAATAATAATAATAATAATAATAATAATAATAATAATAATAATAATAATAATAATAATAATAATAATAATAATAATAATAATAATAATAATAATAATAATAATAATAATAATAATAATAATAATAATAATAATAATAATAATAATAATAATAATAATAATAATAATAATAATAATAATAATAATAATAATAATAATAATAATAATAATAATAATAATAATAATAATAATAATAATAATAATAATAATAATAATAATAATAATAATAATAATAATAATAATAATAATAATAATAATAATAATAATAATAATAATAATAATAATAATAATAATAATAATAATAATAATAATAATAATAATAATAATAATAATAATAATAATAATAATAATAATAATAATAATAATAATAATAATAATAATAATAATAATAATAATAATAATAATAATAATAATAATAATAATAATAATAATAATAATAATAATAATAATAATAATAATAATAATAATAATAATAATAATAATAATAATAATAATAATAATAATAATAATAATAATAATAATAATAATAATAATAATAATAATAATAATAATAATAATAATAATAATAATAATAATAATAATAATAATAATAATAAATAATAATAATAATAATAATAATAATAATAATAATAATAATAATAATAATAATAATAATAATAATAATAATAATAATAATAATAATAATAATAATAATAATAATAATAATAATAATAATAATAATAATAATAATAATAATAATAATAATAATAATAATAATAATAATAATAATAATAATAATAATAATAATAATAATAATAATAATAATAATAATAATAATAATAATAATAATAATAATAATAATAATAATAATAATAATAATAATAATAATAATAATAATAATAATAATAATAATAATAATAATAATAATAATAATAATAATAATAATAATAATAATAATAATAATAATAATAATAATAATAATAATAATAATAATAATAATAATAATAATAATAATAATAATAATAATAATAATAATAATAATAATAATAATAATAATAATAATAATAATAATAATAATAATAATAATAATAATAATAATAATAATAATAATAATAATAATAATAATAATAATAATAATAATAATAATAATAATAATAATAATAATAATAATAATAATAATAATAATAATAATAATAATAATAATAATAATAATAATAATAATAATAATAATAATAATAATAATAATAATAATAATAATAATAATAATAATAATAATAATAATAATAATAATAATAATAATAATAATAATAATAATAATAATAATAATAATAATAATAATAATAATAATAATAATAATAATAATAATAATAATAATAATAATAATAATAATAATAATAATAATAATAATAATAATAATAATAATAATAATAATAATAATAATAATAATAATAATAATAATAATAATAATAATAATAATAATAATAATAATAATAATAATAATAATAATAATAATAATAATAATAATAATAATAATAATAATAATAATAATAATAATAATAATAATAATAATAATAATAATAATAATAATAATAATAATAATAATAATAATAATAATAATAATAATAATAATAATAATAATAATAATAATAATAATAATAATAATAATAATAATAATAATAATAATAATAATAATAATAATAATAATAATAATAATAATAATAATAATAATAATAATAATAATAATAATAATAATAATAATAATAATAATAATAATAATAATAATAATAATAATAATAATAATAATAATAAATAATAATAATAATAATAATAATAATAATAATAATAATAATAATAATAATAATAATAATAATAATAATAATAATAATAATAATAATAATAATAATAATAATAATAATAATAATAATAATAATAATAATAATAATAATAATAATAATAATAATAATAATAATAATAATAATAATAATAATAATAATAATAATAATAATAATAATAATAATAATAATAATAATAATAATAATAATAATAATAATAATAATAATAATAATAATAATAATAATAATAATAATAATAATAATAATAATAATAATAATAATAATAATAATAATAATAATAATAATAATAATAATAATAATAATAATAATAATAATAATAATAATAATAATAATAATAATAATAATAATAATAATAATAATAATAATAATAATAATAATAATAATAATAATAATAATAATAATAATAATAATAATAATAATAATAATAATAATAATAATAATAATAATAATAATAATAATAATAATAATAATAATAATAATAATAATAATAATAATAATAATAATAATAATAATAATAATAATAATAATAATAATAATAATAATAATAATAATAATAATAATAATAATAATAATAATAATAATAATAATAATAATAATAATAATAATAATAATAATAATAATAATAATAATAATAATAATAATAATAATAATAATAATAATAATAATAATAATAATAATAATAATAATAATAATAATAATAATAATAATAATAATAATAATAATAATAATAATAATAATAATAATAATAATAATAATAATAATAATAATAATAATAATAATAATAATAATAATAATAATAATAATAATAATAATAATAATAATAATAATAATAATAATAATAATAATAATAATAATAATAATAATAATAATAATAATAATAATAATAATAATAATAATAATAATAATAATAATAATAATAATAATAATAATAATAATAATAATAATAATAATAATAATAATAATAATAATAATAATAATAATAATAATAATAATAATAATAATAATAATAATAATAATAATAATAATAATAATAATAAATAATAATAATAATAATAATAATAATAATAATAATAATAATAATAATAATAATAATAATAATAATAATAATAATAATAATAATAATAATAATAATAATAATAATAATAATAATAATAATAATAATAATAATAATAATAATAATAATAATAATAATAATAATAATAATAATAATAATAATAATAATAATAATAATAATAATAATAATAATAATAATAATAATAATAATAATAATAATAATAATAATAATAATAATAATAATAATAATAATAATAATAATAATAATAATAATAATAATAATAATAATAATAATAATAATAATAATAATAATAATAATAATAATAATAATAATAATAATAATAATAATAATAATAATAATAATAATAATAATAATAATAATAATAATAATAATAATAATAATAATAATAATAATAATAATAATAATAATAATAATAATAATAATAATAATAATAATAATAATAATAATAATAATAATAATAATAATAATAATAATAATAATAATAATAATAATAATAATAATAATAATAATAATAATAATAATAATAATAATAATAATAATAATAATAATAATAATAATAATAATAATAATAATAATAATAATAATAATAATAATAATAATAATAATAATAATAATAATAATAATAATAATAATAATAATAATAATAATAATAATAATAATAATAATAATAATAATAATAATAATAATAATAATAATAATAATAATAATAATAATAATAATAATAATAATAATAATAATAATAATAATAATAATAATAATAATAATAATAATAATAATAATAATAATAATAATAATAATAATAATAATAATAATAATAATAATAATAATAATAATAATAATAATAATAATAATAATAATAATAATAATAATAATAATAATAATAATAATAATAATAATAATAATAATAATAATAATAATAATAATAATAATAATAATAATAATAATAATAATAATAATAATAATAATAATAATAATAATAATAATAATAATAATAATAATAATAATAATAATAATAATAATAATAATAATAATAATAATAATAATAATAATAATAATAATAATAATAATAATAATAATAATAATAATAATAATAATAATAATAATAATAATAATAATAATAATAATAATAATAATAATAATAATAATAATAATAATAATAATAATAATAATAATAATAATAATAATAATAATAATAATAATAATAATAATAATAATAATAATAATAATAATAATAATAATAATAATAATAATAATAATAATAATAATAATAATAATAATAATAATAATAATAATAATAATAATAATAATAATAATAATAATAATAATAATAATAATAATAATAATAATAATAATAATAATAATAATAATAATAATAATAATAATAATAATAATAATAATAATAATAATAATAATAATAATAATAATAATAATAATAATAATAATAATAATAATAATAATAATAATAATAATAATAATAATAATAATAATAATAATAATAATAATAATAATAATAATAATAATAATAATAATAATAATAATAATAATAATAATAATAATAATAATAATAATAATAATAATAATAATAATAATAATAATAATAATAATAATAATAATAATAATAATAATAATAATAATAATAATAATAATAATAATAATAATAATAATAATAATAATAATAATAATAATAATAATAATAATAATAATAATAATAATAATAATAATAATAATAATAATAATAATAATAATAATAATAATAATAATAATAATAATAATAATAATAATAATAATAATAATAATAATAATAATAATAATAATAATAATAATAATAATAATAATAATAATAATAATAATAATAATAATAATAATAATAATAATAATAATAATAATAATAATAATAATAATAATAATAATAATAATAATAATAATAATAATAATAATAATAATAATAATAATAATAATAATAATAATAATAATAATAATAATAATAATAATAATAATAATAATAATAATAATAATAATAATAATAATAATAATAATAATAATAATAATAATAATAATAATAATAATAATAATAATAATAATAATAATAATAATAATAATAATAATAATAATAATAATAATAATAATAATAATAATAATAATAATAATAATAATAATAATAATAATAATAATAATAATAATAATAATAATAATAATAATAATAATAATAATAATAATAATAATAATAATAATAATAATAATAATAATAATAATAATAATAATAATAATAATAATAATAATAATAATAATAATAATAATAATAATAATAATAATAATAATAATAATAATAATAATAATAATAATAATAATAATAATAATAATAATAATAATAATAATAATAATAATAATAATAATAATAATAATAATAATAATAATAATAATAATAATAATAATAATAATAATAATAATAATAATAATAATAATAATAATAATAATAATAATAATAATAATAATAATAATAATAATAATAATAATAATAATAATAATAATAATAATAATAATAATAATAATAATAATAATAATAATAATAATAATAATAATAATAATAATAATAATAATAATAATAATAATAATAATAATAATAATAATAATAATAATAATAATAATAATAATAATAATAATAATAATAATAATAATAATAATAATAATAATAATAATAATAATAATAATAATAATAATAATAATAATAATAATAATAATAATAATAATAATAATAATAATAATAATAATAATAATAATAATAATAATAATAATAATAATAATAATAATAATAATAATAATAATAATAATAATAATAATAATAATAATAATAATAATAATAATAATAATAATAATAATAATAATAATAATAATAATAATAATAATAATAATAATAATAATAATAATAATAATAATAATAATAATAATAATAATAATAATAATAATAATAATAATAATAATAATAATAATAATAATAATAATAATAATAATAATAATAATAATAATAATAATAATAATAATAATAATAATAATAATAATAATAATAATAATAATAATAATAATAATAATAATAATAATAATAATAATAATAATAATAATAATAATAATAATAATAATAATAATAATAATAATAATAATAATAATAATAATAATAATAATAATAATAATAATAATAATAATAATAATAATAATAATAATAATAATAATAATAATAATAATAATAATAATAATAATAATAATAATAATAATAATAATAATAATAATAATAATAATAATAATAATAATAATAATAATAATAATAATAATAATAATAATAATAATAATAATAATAATAATAATAATAATAATAATAATAATAATAATAAATAATAATAATAATAATAATAATAATAATAATAATAATAATAATAATAATAATAATAATAATAATAATAATAATAATAATAATAATAATAATAATAATAATAATAATAATAATAATAATAATAATAATAATAATAATAATAATAATAATAATAATAATAATAATAATAATAATAATAATAATAAATAATAATAATAATAATAATAATAATAATAATAATAATAATAATAATAATAATAATAATAATAATAATAATAATAATAATAATAATAATAATAATAATAATAATAATAATAATAATAATAATAATAATAATAATAATAATAATAATAATAATAATAATAATAATAATAATAATAATAATAATAATAATAATAATAATAATAATAATAATAATAATAATAATAATAATAATAATAATAATAATAATAATAATAATAATAATAATAATAATAATAATAATAATAATAATAATAATAATAATAATAATAATAATAATAATAATAATAATAATAATAATAATAATAATAATAATAATAATAATAATAATAATAATAATAATAATAATAATAATAATAATAATAATAATAATAATAATAATAATAATAATAATAATAATAATAATAATAATAATAATAATAATAATAATAATAATAATAATAATAATAATAATAATAATAATAATAATAATAATAATAATAATAATAATAATAATAATAATAATAATAATAATAATAATAATAATAATAATAATAATAATAATAATAATAATAATAATAATAATAATAATAATAATAATAATAATAATAATAATAATAATAATAATAATAATAATAATAATAATAATAATAATAATAATAATAATAATAATAATAATAATAATAATAATAATAATAATAATAATAATAATAATAATAATAATAATAATAATAATAATAATAATAATAATAATAATAATAATAATAATAATAATAATAATAATAATAATAATAATAATAATAATAATAATAATAATAATAATAATAATAATAATAATAATAATAATAATAATAATAATAATAATAATAATAATAATAATAATAATAATAATAATAATAATAATAATAATAATAATAATAATAATAATAATAATAATAATAATAATAATAATAATAATAATAATAATAATAATAATAATAATAATAATAATAATAATAATAATAATAATAATAATAATAATAATAATAATAATAATAATAATAATAATAATAATAATAATAATAATAATAATAATAATAATAATAATAATAATAATAATAATAATAATAATAATAATAATAATAATAATAATAATAATAATAATAATAATAATAATAATAATAATAATAATAATAATAATAATAATAATAATAATAATAATAATAATAATAATAATAATAATAATAATAATAATAATAATAATAATAATAATAATAATAATAATAATAATAATAATAATAATAATAATAATAATAATAATAATAATAATAATAATAATAATAATAATAATAATAATAATAATAATAATAATAATAATAATAATAATAATAATAATAATAATAATAATAATAATAATAATAATAATAATAATAATAATAATAATAATAATAATAATAATAATAATAATAATAATAATAATAATAATAATAATAATAATAATAATAATAATAATAATAATAATAATAATAATAATAATAATAATAATAATAATAATAATAATAATAATAATAATAATAATAATAATAATAATAATAATAATAATAATAATAATAATAATAATAATAATAATAATAATAATAATAATAATAATAATAATAATAATAATAATAATAATAATAATAATAATAATAATAATAATAATAATAATAATAATAATAATAATAATAATAATAATAATAATAATAATAATAATAATAATAATAATAATAATAATAATAATAATAATAATAATAATAATAATAATAATAATAATAATAATAATAATAATAATAATAATAATAATAATAATAATAATAATAATAATAATAATAATAATAATAATAATAATAATAATAATAATAATAATAATAATAATAATAATAATAATAATAATAATAATAATAATAATAATAATAATAATAATAATAATAATAATAATAATAATAATAATAATAATAATAATAATAATAATAATAATAATAATAATAATAATAATAATAATAATAATAATAATAATAATAATAATAATAATAATAATAATAATAATAATAATAATAATAATAATAATAATAATAATAATAATAATAATAATAATAATAATAATAATAATAATAATAATAATAATAATAATAATAATAATAATAATAATAATAATAATAATAATAATAATAATAATAATAATAATAATAATAATAATAATAATAATAATAATAATAATAATAATAATAATAATAATAATAATAATAATAATAATAATAATAATAATAATAATAATAATAATAATAATAAATAATAATAATAATAATAATAATAATAATAATAATAATAATAATAATAATAATAATAATAATAATAATAATAATAATAATAATAATAATAATAATAATAATAATAATAATAATAATAATAATAATAATAATAATAATAATAATAATAATAATAATAATAATAATAATAATAATAATAATAATAATAATAATAATAATAATAATAATAATAATAATAATAATAATAATAATAATAATAATAATAATAATAATAATAATAATAATAATAATAATAATAATAATAATAATAATAATAATAATAATAATAATAATAATAATAATAATAATAATAATAATAATAATAATAATAATAATAATAATAATAATAATAATAATAATAATAATAATAATAATAATAATAATAATAATAATAATAATAATAATAATAATAATAATAAATAATAATAATAATAATAATAATAATAATAATAATAATAATAATAATAATAATAATAATAATAATAATAATAATAATAATAATAATAATAATAATAATAATAATAATAATAATAATAATAATAATAATAATAATAATAATAATAATAATAATAATAATAATAATAATAATAATAATAATAATAATAATAATAATAATAATAATAATAATAATAATAATAATAATAATAATAATAATAATAATAATAATAATAATAATAATAATAATAATAATAATAATAATAATAATAATAATAATAATAATAATAATAATAATAATAATAATAATAATAATAATAATAATAATAATAATAATAATAATAATAATAATAATAATAATAATAATAATAATAATAATAATAATAATAATAATAATAATAATAATAATAATAATAATAATAATAATAATAATAATAATAATAATAATAATAATAATAATAATAATAATAATAATAATAATAATAATAATAATAATAATAATAATAATAATAATAATAATAATAATAATAATAATAATAATAATAATAATAATAATAATAATAATAATAATAATAATAATAATAATAATAATAATAATAATAATAATAATAATAATAATAATAATAATAATAATAATAATAATAATAATAATAATAATAATAATAATAATAATAATAATAATAATAATAATAATAATAATAATAATAATAATAATAATAATAATAATAATAATAATAATAATAATAATAATAATAATAATAATAATAATAATAATAATAATAATAATAATAATAATAATAATAATAATAATAATAATAATAATAATAATAATAATAATAATAATAATAATAATAATAATAATAATAATAATAATAATAATAATAATAATAATAATAATAATAATAATAATAATAATAATAATAATAATAATAATAATAATAATAATAATAATAATAATAATAATAATAATAATAATAATAATAATAATAATAATAATAATAATAATAATAATAATAATAATAATAATAATAATAATAATAATAATAATAATAATAATAATAATAATAATAATAATAATAATAATAATAATAATAATAATAATAATAATAATAATAATAATAATAATAATAATAATAATAATAATAATAATAATAATAATAATAATAATAATAATAATAATAATAATAATAATAATAATAATAATAATAATAATAATAATAATAATAATAATAATAATAATAATAATAATAATAATAATAATAATAATAATAATAATAATAATAATAATAATAATAATAATAATAATAATAATAATAATAATAATAATAATAATAATAATAATAATAATAATAATAATAATAATAATAATAATAATAATAATAATAATAATAATAATAATAATAATAATAATAATAATAATAATAATAATAATAATAATAATAATAATAATAATAATAATAATAATAATAATAATAATAATAATAATAATAATAATAATAATAATAATAATAATAATAATAATAATAATAATAATAATAATAATAATAATAATAATAATAATAATAATAATAATAATAATAATAATAATAATAATAATAATAATAATAATAATAATAATAATAATAATAATAATAATAATAATAATAATAATAATAATAATAATAATAATAATAATAATAATAATAATAATAATAATAATAATAATAATAATAATAATAATAATAATAATAATAATAATAATAATAATAATAATAATAATAATAATAATAATAATAATAATAATAATAATAATAATAATAATAATAATAATAATAATAATAATAATAATAATAATAATAATAATAATAATAATAATAATAATAATAATAATAATAATAATAATAATAATAATAATAATAATAATAATAATAATAATAATAATAATAATAATAATAATAATAATAATAATAATAATAATAATAATAATAATAATAATAATAATAATAATAATAATAATAATAATAATAATAATAATAATAATAATAATAATAATAATAATAATAATAATAATAATAATAATAATAATAATAATAATAATAATAATAATAATAATAATAATAATAATAATAATAATAATAATAATAATAATAATAATAATAATAATAATAATAATAATAATAATAATAATAATAATAATAATAATAATAATAATAATAATAATAATAATAATAATAATAATAATAATAATAATAATAATAATAATAATAATAATAATAATAATAATAATAATAATAATAATAATAATAATAATAATAATAATAATAATAATAATAATAATAATAATAATAATAATAATAATAATAATAATAATAATAATAATAATAATAATAATAATAATAATAATAATAATAATAATAATAATAATAATAATAATAATAATAATAATAATAATAATAATAATAATAATAATAATAATAATAATAATAATAATAATAATAATAATAATAATAATAATAATAATAATAATAATAATAATAATAATAATAATAATAATAATAATAATAATAATAATAATAATAATAATAATAATAATAATAATAATAATAATAATAATAATAATAATAATAATAATAATAATAATAATAATAATAATAATAATAATAATAATAATAATAATAATAATAATAATAATAATAATAATAATAATAATAATAATAATAATAATAATAATAATAATAATAATAATAATAATAATAATAATAATAATAATAATAATAATAATAATAATAATAATAATAATAATAATAATAATAATAATAATAATAATAATAATAATAATAATAATAATAATAATAATAATAATAATAATAATAATAATAATAATAATAATAATAATAATAATAATAATAATAATAATAATAATAATAATAATAATAATAATAATAATAATAATAATAATAATAATAATAATAATAATAATAATAATAATAATAATAATAATAATAATAATAATAATAATAATAATAATAATAATAATAATAATAATAATAATAATAATAATAATAATAATAATAATAATAATAATAATAATAATAATAATAATAATAATAATAATAATAATAATAATAATAATAATAATAATAATAATAATAATAATAATAATAATAATAATAATAATAATAATAATAATAATAATAATAATAATAATAATAATAATAATAATAATAATAATAATAATAATAATAATAATAATAATAATAATAATAATAATAATAATAATAATAATAATAATAATAATAATAATAATAATAATAATAATAATAATAATAATAATAATAATAATAATAATAATAATAATAATAATAATAATAATAATAATAATAATAATAATAATAATAATAATAATAATAATAATAATAATAATAATAATAATAATAATAATAATAATAATAATAATAATAATAATAATAATAATAATAATAATAATAATAATAATAATAATAATAATAATAATAATAATAATAATAATAATAATAATAATAATAATAATAATAATAATAATAATAATAATAATAATAATAATAATAATAATAATAATAATAATAATAATAATAATAATAATAATAATAATAATAATAATAATAATAATAATAATAATAATAATAATAATAATAATAATAATAATAATAATAATAATAATAATAATAATAATAATAATAATAATAATAATAATAATAATAATAATAATAATAATAATAATAATAATAATAATAATAATAATAATAATAATAATAATAATAATAATAATAATAATAATAATAATAATAATAATAATAATAATAATAATAATAATAATAATAATAATAATAATAATAATAATAATAATAATAATAATAATAATAATAATAATAATAATAATAATAATAATAATAATAATAATAATAATAATAATAATAATAATAATAATAATAATAATAATAATAATAATAATAATAATAATAATAATAATAATAATAATAATAATAATAATAATAATAATAATAATAATAATAATAATAATAATAATAATAATAATAATAATAATAATAATAATAATAATAATAATAATAATAATAATAATAATAATAATAATAATAATAATAATAATAATAATAATAATAAATAATAATAATAATAATAATAATAATAATAATAATAATAATAATAATAATAATAATAATAATAATAATAATAATAATAATAATAATAATAATAATAATAATAATAATAATAATAATAATAATAATAATAATAATAATAATAATAATAATAATAATAATAATAATAATAATAATAATAATAATAATAATAATAATAATAATAATAATAATAATAATAATAATAATAATAATAATAATAATAATAATAATAATAATAATAATAATAATAATAATAATAATAATAATAATAATAATAATAATAAATAATAATAATAATAATAATAATAATAATAATAATAATAATAATAATAATAATAATAATAATAATAATAATAATAATAATAATAATAAATAATAATAATAATAATAATAATAATAATAATAATAATAATAATAATAATAATAATAATAATAATAATAATAATAATAATAATAATAATAATAATAATAATAATAATAATAATAATAATAATAATAATAATAATAATAATAATAATAATAATAATAATAATAATAATAATAATAATAATAATAATAATAATAATAATAATAATAATAATAATAATAATAATAATAAATAATAATAATAATAATAATAATAATAATAATAATAATAATAATAATAATAATAATAATAATAATAATAATAATAATAATAATAATAATAATAATAATAATAATAATAATAATAATAATAAATAATAATAATAATAATAATAATAATAATAATAATAATAATAATAATAATAATAATAATAATAATAATAATAATAATAATAATAATAATAATAATAATAATAATAATAATAATAATAATAATAATAATAATAATAATAATAATAATAATAATAATAATAATAATAATAATAATAATAATAATAATAATAATAATAATAATAATAATAATAATAATAATAATAATAATAATAATAATAATAATAATAATAATAATAATAATAATAATAATAATAATAATAATAATAATAATAATAATAATAATAATAATAATAATAATAATAATAATAATAATAATAATAATAATAATAATAATAATAATAATAATAATAATAATAATAATAATAATAATAATAATAATAATAATAATAATAATAATAATAATAATAATAATAATAATAATAATAATAATAATAATAATAATAATAATAATAATAATAATAATAATAATAATAATAATAATAATAATAATAATAATAATAATAATAATAATAATAATAATAATAATAATAATAATAATAATAATAATAATAATAATAATAATAATAATAATAATAATAATAATAATAATAATAATAATAATAATAATAATAATAATAATAATAATAATAATAATAATAATAATAATAATAATAATAATAATAATAATAATAATAATAATAATAATAATAATAATAATAATAATAATAATAATAATAATAATAATAATAATAATAATAATAATAATAATAATAATAATAATAATAATAATAATAATAATAATAATAATAATAATAATAATAATAATAATAATAATAATAATAATAATAATAATAATAATAATAATAATAATAATAATAATAATAATAATAATAATAATAATAATAATAATAATAATAATAATAATAATAATAATAATAATAATAATAATAATAATAATAATAATAATAATAATAATAATAATAATAATAATAATAATAATAATAATAATAATAATAATAATAATAATAATAATAATAATAATAATAATAATAATAATAATAATAATAATAATAATAATAATAATAATAATAATAATAATAATAATAATAATAATAATAATAATAATAATAATAATAATAATAATAATAATAATAATAATAATAATAATAATAATAATAATAATAATAATAATAATAATAATAATAATAATAATAATAATAATAATAATAATAATAATAATAATAATAATAATAATAATAATAATAATAATAATAATAATAATAATAATAATAATAATAATAATAATAATAATAATAATAATAATAATAATAATAATAATAATAATAATAATAATAATAATAATAATAATAATAATAATAATAATAATAATAATAATAATAATAATAATAATAATAATAATAATAATAATAATAATAATAATAATAATAATAATAATAATAATAATAATAATAATAATAATAATAATAATAATAATAATAATAATAATAATAATAATAATAATAATAATAATAATAATAATAATAATAATAATAATAATAATAATAATAATAATAATAATAATAATAATAATAATAATAATAATAATAATAATAATAATAATAATAATAATAATAATAATAATAATAATAATAATAATAATAATAATAATAATAATAATAATAATAATAATAATAATAATAATAATAATAATAATAATAATAATAATAATAATAATAATAATAATAATAATAATAATAATAATAATAATAATAATAATAATAATAATAATAATAATAATAATAATAATAATAATAATAATAATAATAATAATAATAATAATAATAATAATAATAATAATAATAATAATAATAATAATAATAATAATAATAATAATAATAATAATAATAATAATAATAATAATAATAATAATAATAATAATAATAATAATAATAATAATAATAATAATAATAATAATAATAATAATAATAATAATAATAATAATAATAATAATAATAATAATAATAATAATAATAATAATAATAATAATAATAATAATAATAATAATAATAATAATAATAATAATAATAATAATAATAATAATAATAATAATAATAATAATAATAATAATAATAATAATAATAATAATAATAATAATAATAATAATAATAATAATAATAATAATAATAATAATAATAATAATAATAATAATAATAATAATAATAATAATAATAATAATAATAATAATAATAATAATAATAATAATAATAATAATAATAATAATAATAATAATAATAATAATAATAATAATAATAATAATAATAATAATAATAATAATAATAATAATAATAATAATAATAATAATAATAATAATAATAATAATAATAATAATAATAATAATAATAATAATAATAATAATAATAATAATAATAATAATAATAATAATAATAATAATAATAATAATAATAATAATAATAATAATAATAATAATAATAATAATAATAATAATAATAATAATAATAATAATAAATAATAATAATAATAATAATAATAATAATAATAATAATAATAATAATAATAATAATAATAATAATAATAATAATAATAATAATAATAATAATAATAATAATAATAATAATAATAATAATAATAATAATAATAATAATAATAATAATAATAATAATAATAATAATAATAATAATAATAATAATAATAATAATAATAATAATAATAATAATAATAATAATAATAATAATAATAATAATAATAATAATAATAATAATAATAATAATAATAATAATAATAATAATAATAATAATAATAATAATAATAATAATAATAATAATAATAATAATAATAATAATAATAATAATAATAATAATAATAATAATAATAATAATAATAATAATAATAATAATAATAATAATAATAATAATAATAATAATAATAATAATAATAATAATAATAATAATAATAATAATAATAATAATAATAATAATAATAATAATAATAATAATAATAATAATAATAATAATAATAATAATAATAATAATAATAATAATAATAATAATAATAATAATAATAATAATAATAATAATAATAATAATAATAAATAATAATAATAATAATAATAATAATAATAATAATAATAATAATAATAATAATAATAATAATAATAATAATAATAATAATAATAATAATAATAATAATAATAATAATAATAATAATAATAATAATAATAATAATAATAATAATAATAATAATAATAATAATAATAATAATAATAATAATAATAATAATAATAATAATAATAATAATAATAATAATAATAATAATAATAATAATAATAATAATAAATAATAATAATAATAATAATAATAATAATAATAATAATAATAATAATAATAATAATAATAATAATAATAATAATAATAATAATAATAATAATAATAATAATAATAATAATAATAATAATAATAATAATAATAATAATAATAATAATAATAATAATAATAATAATAATAATAATAATAATAATAATAATAATAATAATAATAATAATAATAATAATAATAATAATAATAATAATAATAATAATAATAATAATAATAATAATAATAATAATAATAATAATAATAATAATAATAATAATAATAATAATAATAATAATAATAATAATAATAATAATAATAATAATAATAATAATAATAATAATAATAATAATAATAATAATAATAATAATAATAATAATAATAATAATAATAATAATAATAATAATAATAATAATAATAATAATAATAATAATAATAATAATAATAATAATAATAATAATAATAATAATAATAATAATAATAATAATAATAATAATAATAATAATAATAATAATAATAATAATAATAATAATAATAATAATAATAATAATAATAATAATAATAATAATAATAATAATAATAATAATAATAATAATAATAATAATAATAATAATAATAATAATAATAATAATAATAATAATAATAATAATAATAATAATAATAATAATAATAATAATAATAATAATAATAATAATAATAATAATAATAATAATAATAATAATAATAATAATAATAATAATAATAATAATAATAATAATAATAATAATAATAATAATAATAATAATAATAATAATAATAATAATAATAATAATAATAATAATAATAATAATAATAATAATAATAATAATAATAATAATAATAATAATAATAATAATAATAATAATAATAATAATAATAATAATAATAATAATAATAATAATAATAATAATAATAATAATAATAATAATAATAATAATAATAATAATAATAATAATAATAATAATAATAATAATAATAATATAATAATAATAATAATAATAATAATAATAATAATAATAATAATAATAATAATAATAATAATAATAATAATAATAATAATAATAATAATAATAATAATAATAATAATAATAATAATAATAATAATAATAATAATAATAATAATAATAATAATAATAATAATAATAATAATAATAATAATAATAATAATAATAATAATAATAATAATAATAATAATAATAATAATAATAATAATAATAATAATAATAATAATAATAATAATAATAATAATAATAATAATAATAATAATAATAATAATAATAATAATAATAATAATAATAATAATAATAATAATAATAATAATAATAATAATAATAATAATAATAATAATAATAATAATAATAATAATAATAATAATAATAATAATAATAATAATAATAATAATAATAATAATAATAATAATAATAATAATAATAATAATAATAATAATAATAATAATAATAATAATAATAATAATAATAATAATAATAATAATAATAATAATAATAATAATAATAATAATAATAATAATAATAATAATAATAATAATAATAATAATAATAATAATAATAATAATAATAATAATAATAATAATAATAATAATAATAATAATAATAATAATAATAATAATAATAATAATAATAATAATAATAATAATAATAATAATAATAATAATAATAATAATAATAATAATAATAATAATAATAATAATAATAATAATAATAATAATAATAATAATAATAATAATAATAATAATAATAATAATAATAATAATAATAATAATAATAATAATAATAATAATAATAATAATAATAATAATAATAATAATAATAATAATAATAATAATAATAATAATAATAATAATAATAATAATAATAATAATAATAATAATAATAATAATAATAATAATAATAATAATAATAATAATAATAATAATAATAATAATAATAATAATAATAATAATAATAATAATAATAATAATAATAATAATAATAATAATAATAATAATAATAATAATAATAATAATAATAATAATAATAATAATAATAATAATAATAATAATAATAATAATAATAATAATAATAATAATAATAATAATAATAATAATAATAATAATAATAATAATAATAATAATAATAATAATAATAATAATAATAATAATAATAATAATAATAATAATAATAATAATAATAATAATAATAATAATAATAATAATAATAATAATAATAATAATAATAATAATAATAATAATAATAATAATAATAATAATAATAATAATAATAATAATAATAATAATAATAATAATAATAATAATAATAATAATAATAATAATAATAATAATAATAATAATAATAATAATAATAATAATAATAATAATAATAATAATAATAATAATAATAATAATAATAATAATAATAATAATAATAATAATAATAATAATAATAATAATAATAATAATAATAATAATAATAATAATAATAATAATAATAATAATAATAATAATAATAATAATAATAATAATAATAATAATAATAATAATAATAATAATAATAATAATAATAATAATAATAATAATAATAATAATAATAATAATAATAATAATAATAATAATAATAATAATAATAATAATAATAATAATAATAATAATAATAATAATAATAATAATAATAATAATAATAATAATAATAATAATAATAATAATAATAATAATAATAATAATAATAATAATAATAATAATAATAATAATAATAATAATAATAATAATAATAATAATAATAATAATAATAATAATAATAATAATAATAATAATAATAATAATAATAATAATAATAATAATAATAATAATAATAATAATAATAATAATAATAATAATAATAATAATAATAATAATAATAATAATAATAATAATAATAATAATAATAATAATAATAATAATAATAATAATAATAATAATAATAATAATAATAATAATAATAATAATAATAATAATAATAATAATAATAATAATAATAATAATAATAATAATAATAATAATAATAATAATAATAATAATAATAATAATAATAATAATAATAATAATAATAATAATAATAATAATAATAATAATAATAATAATAATAATAATAATAATAATAATAATAATAATAATAATAATAATAATAATAATAATAATAATAATAATAATAATAATAATAATAATAATAATAATAATAATAATAATAATAATAATAATAATAATAATAATAATAATAATAATAATAATAATAATAATAATAATAATAATAATAATAATAATAATAATAATAATAATAATAATAATAATAATAATAATAATAATAATAATAATAATAATAATAATAATAATAATAATAATAATAATAATAATAATAATAATAATAATAATAATAATAATAATAATAATAATAATAATAATAATAATAATAATAATAATAATAATAATAATAATAATAATAATAATAATAATAATAATAATAATAATAATAATAATAATAATAATAATAATAATAATAATAATAATAATAATAATAATAATAATAATAATAATAATAATAATAATAATAATAATAATAATAATAATAATAATAATAATAATAATAATAATAATAATAATAATAATAATAATAATAATAATAATAATAATAATAATAATAATAATAATAATAATAATAATAATAATAATAATAATAATAATAATAATAATAATAATAATAATAATAATAATAATAATAATAATAATAATAATAATAATAATAATAATAATAATAATAATAATAATAATAATAATAATAATAATAATAATAATAATAATAATAATAATAATAATAATAATAATAATAATAATAATAATAATAATAATAATAATAATAATAATAATAATAATAATAATAATAATAATAATAATAATAATAATAATAATAACAATAATAATAATAATAATAATAATAATAATAATAATAATAATAATAATAATAATAATAATAATAATAATAATAATAATAATAATAATAATAATAATAATAATAATAATAATAATAATAATAATAATAATAATAATAATAATAATAATAATAATAATAATAATAATAATAATAATAATAATAATAATAATAATAATAATAATAATAATAATAATAATAATAATAATAATAATAATAATAATAATAATAATAATAATAATAATAATAATAATAATAATAATAATAATAATAATAATAATAATAATAATAATAATAATAATAATAATAATAATAATAATAATAATAATAATAATAATAATAATAATAATAATAATAATAATAATAATAATAATAATAATAATAATAATAATAATAATAATAATAATAATAATAATAATAATAATAATAATAATAATAATAATAATAATAATAATAATAATAATAATAATAATAATAATAATAATAATAATAATAATAATAATAATAATAATAATAATAATAATAATAATAATAATAATAATAATAATAATAATAATAATAATAATAATAATAATAATAATAATAATAATAATAATAATAATAATAATAATAATAATAATAATAATAATAATAATAATAATAATAATAATAATAATAATAATAATAATAATAATAATAATAATAATAATAATAATAATAATAATAATAATAATAATAATAATAATAATAATAATAATAATAATAATAATAATAATAATAATAATAATAATAATAATAATAATAATAATAATAATAATAATAATAATAATAATAATAATAATAATAATAATAATAATAATAATAATAATAATAATAATAATAATAATAATAATAATAATAATAATAATAATAATAATAATAATAATAATAATAATAATAATAATAATAATAATAATAATAATAATAATAATAATAATAATAATAATAATAATAATAATAATAATAATAATAATAATAATAATAATAATAATAATAATAATAATAATAATAATAATAATAATAATAATAAATAATAATAATAATAATAATAATAATAATAATAATAATAATAATAATAATAATAATAATAATAATAATAATAATAATAATAATAATAATAATAATAATAATAATAATAATAATAATAATAATAATAATAATAATAATAATAATAATAATAATAATAATAATAATAATAATAATAATAATAATAATAATAATAATAATAATAATAATAATAATAATAATAATAATAATAATAATAATAATAATAATAATAATAATAATAATAATAATAATAATAATAATAATAATAATAATAATAATAATAATAATAATAATAATAATAATAATAATAATAATAATAATAATAATAATAATAATAATAATAATAATAATAATAATAATAATAATAATAATAATAATAATAATAATAATAATAATAATAATAATAATAATAATAATAATAATAATAATAATAATAATAATAATAATAATAATAATAACAATAATAATAATAATAATAATAATAATAATAATAATAATAATAATAATAATAATAATAATAATAATAATAATAATAATAATAATAATAATAATAATAATAATAATAATAATAATAATAATAATAATAATAATAATAATAATAATAATAATAATAATAATAATAATAATAATAATAATAATAATAATAATAATAATAATAATAATAATAATAATAATAATAATAATAATAATAATAATAATAATAATAATAATAATAATAATAATAATAATAATAATAATAATAATAATAATAATAATAATAATAATAATAATAATAATAATAATAATAATAATAATAATAATAATAATAATAATAATAATAATAATAATAATAATAATAATAATAATAATAATAATAATAATAATAATAATAATAATAATAATAATAATAATAATAATAATAATAATAATAATAATAATAATAATAATAATAATAATAATAATAATAAATAATAATAATAATAATAATAATAATAATAATAATAATAATAATAATAATAATAATAATAATAATAATAATAATAATAATAATAATAATAATAATAATAATAATAATAATAATAATAATAATAATAATAATAATAATAATAATAATAATAATAATAATAATAATAATAATAATAATAATAATAATAATAATAATAATAATAATAATAATAATAATAATAATAATAATAATAATAATAATAATAATAATAATAATAATAATAATAATAATAATAATAATAATAATAATAATAATAATAATAATAATAATAATAATAATAATAATAATAATAAATAATAATAATAATAATAATAATAATAATAATAATAATAATAATAATAATAATAATAATAATAATAATAATAATAATAATAATAATAATAATAATAATAATAATAATAATAATAATAATAATAATAATAATAATAATAATAATAATAATAATAATAATAATAATAATAATAATAATAATAATAATAATAATAATAATAATAATAATAATAATAATAATAATAATAATAATAATAATAATAATAATAATAATAATAATAATAATAATAATAATAATAATAATAATAATAATAATAATAATAATAATAATAATAATAATAATAATAATAATAATAATAATAATAATAATAATAATAATAATAATAATAATAATAATAATAATAATAATAATAATAATAATAATAATAATAATAATAATAATAATAATAATAATAATAATAATAATAATAATAATAATAATAATAATAATAATAATAATAATAATAATAATAATAATAATAATAATAATAATAATAATAATAATAATAATAATAATAATAATAATAATAATAATAATAATAATAATAATAATAATAATAATAATAATAATAATAATAATAATAATAATAATAATAATAATAATAATAATAATAATAATAATAATAATAATAATAATAATAATAATAATAATAATAATAATAATAATAATAATAATAATAATAATAATAATAATAATAATAATAATAATAATAATAATAATAATAATAATAATAATAATAATAATAATAATAATAATAATAATAATAATAATAATAATAATAATAATAATAATAATAATAATAATAATAATAATAATAATAATAATAATAATAATAATAATAATAATAATAATAATAATAATAATAATAATAATAATAATAATAATAATAATAATAATAATAATAATAATAATAATAATAATAATAATAATAATAATAATAATAATAATAATAATAATAATAATAATAATAATAATAATAATAATAATAATAATAATAATAATAATAATAATAATAATAATAATAATAATAATAATAATAATAATAATAATAATAATAATAATAATAATAATAATAATAATAATAATAATAATAATAATAATAATAATAATAATAATAATAATAATAATAATAATAATAATAATAATAATAATAATAATAATAATAATAATAATAATAATAATAATAATAATAATAATAATAATAATAATAATAATAATAATAATAATAATAATAATAATAATAATAATAATAATAATAATAATAATAATAATAATAATAATAATAATAATAATAATAATAATAATAATAATAATAATAATAATAATAATAATAATAATAATAATAATAATAATAATAATAATAATAATAATAATAATAATAATAATAATAATAATAATAATAATAATAATAATAATAATAATAATAATAATAATAATAATAATAATAATAATAATAATAATAATAATAATAATAATAATAATAATAATAATAATAATAATAATAATAATAATAATAATAATAATAATAATAATAATAATAATAATAATAATAATAATAATAATAATAATAATAATAATAATAATAATAAATAATAATAATAATAATAATAATAATAATAATAATAATAATAATAATAATAATAATAATAATAATAATAATAATAATAATAATAATAATAATAATAATAATAATAATAATAATAATAATAATAATAATAATAATAATAATAATAATAATAATAATAATAATAATAATAATAATAATAATAATAATAATAATAATAATAATAATAATAATAATAATAATAATAATAATAATAATAATAATAATAATAATAATATAATAATAATAATAATAATAATAATAATAATAATAATAATAATAATAATAATAATAATAATAATAATAATAATAATAATAATAATAATAATAATAATAATAATAATAATAATAATAATAATAATAATAATAATAATAATAATAATAATAATAATAATAATAATAATAATAATAATAATAATAATAATAATAATAATAATAATAATAATAATAATAATAATAATAATAATAATAATAATAATAATAATAATAATAATAATAATAATAATAATAATAATAATAATAATAATAATAATAATAATAATAATAATAATAATAATAATAATAATAATAATAATAATAATAATAATAATAATAATAATAATAATAATAATAATAATAATAATAATAATAATAATAATAATAATAATAATAATAATAATAATAATAATAATAATAATAATAATAATAATAATAATAATAATAATAATAATAATAATAATAATAATAATAATAATAATAATAATAATAATAATAATAATAATAATAATAATAATAATAATAATAATAATAATAATAATAATAATAATAATAATAATAATAATAATAATAATAATAATAATAATAATAATAATAATAATAATAATAATAATAATAATAATAATAATAATAATAATAATAATAATAATAATAATAATAATAATAATAATAATAATAATAATAATAATAATAATAATAATAATAATAATAATAATAATAATAATAATAATAATAATAATAATAATAATAATAATAATAATAATAATAATAATAATAATAATAATAATAATAATAATAATAATAATAATAATAATAATAATAATAATAATAATAATAATAATAATAATAATAATAATAATAATAATAATAATAATAATAATAATAATAATAATAATAATAATAATAATAATAATAATAATAATAATAATAATAATAATAATAATAATAATAATAATAATAATAATAATAATAATAATAATAATAATAATAATAATAATAATAATAATAATAATAATAATAATAATAATAATAATAATAATAATAATAATAATAATAATAATAATAATAATAATAATAATAATAATAATAATAATAATAATAATAATAATAATAATAATAATAATAATAATAATAATAATAATAATAATAATAATAATAATAATAATAATAATAATAATAATAATAATAATAATAATAATAATAATAATAATAATAATAATAATAATAATAATAATAATAATAATAATAATAATAATAATAATAATAATAATAATAATAATAATAATAATAATAATAATAATAATAATAATAATAATAATAATAATAATAATAATAATAATAATAATAATAATAATAATAATAATAATAATAATAATAATAATAATAATAATAATAATAATAATAATAATAATAATAATAATAATAATAATAATAATAATAATAATAATAATAATAATAATAATAATAATAATAATAATAATAATAATAATAATAATAATAATAATAATAATAATAATAATAATAATAATAATAATAATAATAATAATAATAATAATAATAATAATAATAATAATAATAATAATAATAATAATAATAATAATAATAATAATAATAATAATAATAATAATAATAATAATAATAATAATAATAATAATAATAATAATAATAATAATAATAATAATAATAATAATAATAATAATAATAATAATAAATAATAATAATAATAATAATAATAATAATAATAATAATAAATAATAATAATAATAATAATAATAATAATAATAATAATAATAATAATAATAATAATAATAATAATAATAATAATAATAATAATAATAATAATAATAATAATAATAATAATAATAATAATAATAATAATAATAATAATAATAATAATAATAATAATAATAATAATAATAATAATAATAATAATAATAATAATAATAATAATAATAATAAATAATAATAATAATAATAATAATAATAATAATAATAATAATAATAATAATAATAATAATAATAATAATAATAATAATAATAATAATAATAATAATAATAATAATAATAATAATAATAATAATAATAATAATAATAATAATAATAATAATAATAATAATAATAATAATAATAATAATAATAATAATAATAATAATAATAATAATAATAATAATAATAATAATAATAATAATAATAATAATAATAATAATAATAATAATAATAATAATAATAATAATAATAATAATAATAATAATAATAATAATAATAATAATAATAATAATAATAATAATAATAATAATAATAATAATAATAATAATAATAATAATAATAATAATAATAATAATAATAATAATAATAATAATAATAATAATAATAATAATAATAATAATAATAATAATAATAATAATAATAATAATAATAATAATAATAATAATAATAATAATAATAATAATAATAATAATAATAATAATAATAATAATAATAATAATAATAATAATAATAATAATAATAATAATAATAATAATAATAATAATAATAATAATAATAATAATAATAATAATAATAATAATAATAATAATAATAATAATAATAATAATAATAATAATAATAATAATAATAATAATAATAATAATAATAATAATAATAATAATAATAATAATAATAATAATAATAATAATAATAATAATAATAATAATAATAATAATAATAATAATAATAATAATAATAATAATAATAATAATAATAATAATAATAATAATAATAATAATAATAATAATAATAATAATAATAATAATAATAATAATAATAATAATAATAATAATAATAATAATAATAATAATAATAATAATAATAATAATAATAATAATAATAATAATAATAATAATAATAATAATAATAATAATAATAATAATAATAATAATAATAATAATAATAATAATAATAATAATAATAATAATAATAATAATAATAATAATAATAATAATAATAATAATAAATAATAATAATAATAATAATAATAATAATAATAATAATAATAATAATAATAATAATAATAATAATAATAATAATAATAATAATAATAATAATAATAATAATAATAATAATAATAATAATAATAATAATAATAATAATAATAATAATAATAATAATAATAATAATAATAATAATAATAATAATAATAATAATAATAATAATAATAATAATAATAATAATAATAATAATAATAATAATAATAATAATAATAATAATAATAATAATAATAATAATAATAATAATAATAATAATAATAATAATAATAATAATAATAATAATAATAATAATAATAATAATAATAATAATAATAATAATAATAATAATAATAATAATAATAATAATAATAATAATAATAATAATAATAATAATAATAATAATAATAATAATAATAATAAATAATAATAATAATAATAATAATAATAATAATAATAATAATAATAATAATAATAATAATAATAATAATAATAATAATAATAATAATAATAATAATAATAATAATAATAATAATAATAATAATAATAATAATAATAATAATATAATAATAATAATAATAATAATAATAATAATAATAATAATAATAATAATAATAAACAATAATAATAATAATAATAATAATAATAATAATAATAATAATAATAATAATAATAATAATAATAATAATAATAATAATAATAATAATAATAATAATAATAATAATAATAATAATAATAATAATAATAATAATAATAATAATAATAATAATAATAATAATAATAATAATAATAATAATAATAATAATAATAATAATAATAATAATAATAATAATAATAATAATAATAATAATAATAATAATAATAATAATAATAATAATAATAATAATAATAATAATAATAATAATAATAATAATAATAATAATAATAATAATAATAATAATAATAATAATAATAATAATAATAATAATAATAATAATAATAATAATAATAATAATAATAATAATAATAATAATAATAATAATAATAATAATAATAATAATAATAATAATAATAATAATAATAATAATAATAATAATAATAATAATAATAATAATAATAATAATAATAATAATAATAATAATAATAATAATAATAATAATAATAATAATAATAATAATAATAATAATAATAATAATAATAATAATAATAATAATAATAATAATAATAATAATAATAATAATAATAATAATAATAATAATAATAATAATAATAATAATAATAATAATAATAATAATAATAATAATAATAATAATAATAATAATAATAATAATAATAATAATAATAATAATAATAATAAATAATAATAATAATAATAATAATAATAATAATAATAATAATAATAATAATAATAATAATAATAATAATAATAATAATAATAATAATAATAATAATAATAATAATAATAATAATAATAATAATAATAATAATAATAATAATAATAATAATAATAATAATAATAATAATAATAATAATAATAATAATAATAATAATAATAATAATAATAATAATAATAATAATAATAATAAATAATAATAATAATAATAATAATAATAATAATAATAATAATAATAATAATATAATAATAATAATAATAATAATAATAATAATAATAATAATAATAATAATAATAATAATAATAATAATAATAATAATAATAATAATAATAATAATAATAATAATAATAATAATAATAATAATAATAATAATAATAATAATAATAATAATAATAATAATAATAATAATAATAATAATAATAATAATAATAATCAATAATAATAATAATAATAATAATAATAATAATAATAATAATAATAATAATAATAATAATAATAATAATAATAATAATAATAATAATAATAATAATAATAATAATAATAATAATAATAATAATAATAATAATAATAATAATAATAATAATAATAATAATAATAATAATAATAATAATAATAATAATAATAATAATAATAATAATAATAATAATAATAATAATAATAATAATAATAATAATAATAATAATAATAATATATAATAATAATAATATAATAATAATAATAATAATAATAATAATAATAATAATAATAATAATAATAATAATAATAATAATAATAATAATAATAATAATAATAATAATAATAATAATAATAATAATAATAATAATAATAATAATAATAATAATAATAATAATAATAATAATAATAATAATAATAATAATAATAATAATAATAATAATAATAATAATAATAATAATAATAATAATAATAATAATAATAATAATAATAATAATAATAATAATAATAATAATAATAATAATAATAATAATAATAATAATAATAATAATAATAATAATAATAATAATAATAATAATAATAATAATAATAATAATAATAATAATAATAATAATAATAATAATAATAATAATAATAATAATAATAATAATAATAATAATAATAATAATAATAATAATAATAATAATAATAATAATAATAATAATAATAATAATAATAATAATAATAATAATAATAATAATAATAATAATAATAATAATAATAATAATAATAATAATAATAATAATAATAATAATAATAATAATAATAATAATAATAATAATAATAATAATATAATAATAATAATAATAATAATAATAATAATAATAATAATAATAATAATAATAATAATAATAATAATAATAATAATAATAATAATAATAATAATAATAATAATAATAATAATAATAATAATAATAATAATAATAATAATAATAATAATAATAATAATAATAATAATAATAATAATAATAATAATAATAATAATAATAATAATAATAATAATAATAATAATAATAATAATAATAATAATAATAATAATAATAATAATAATAATAATAATAATAATAATAATAATAATAATAATAATAATAATAATAATAATAATAATAATAATAATAATAATAATAATAATAATAATAATAATAATAATAATAATAATAATAATAATAATAATAATAATAATAATAATAATAATAATAATAATAATAATAATAATAATAATAATAATAATAATAATAATAATAATAATAATAATAATAATAATAATAATAATAATAATAATAATAATAATAATAATAATAATAATAATAATAATAATAATAATAATAATAATAATAATAATAATAATAATAATAATAATAATAATAATAATAATAATAATAATAATAATAATAATAATAATACATAATAATAATAATAATAATAATAATAATAATAATAATAATAATAATAATAATAATAATAATAATAATAATAATAATAATAATAATAATAATAATAATAATAATAATAATAATAATAATAATAATAATAATAATAATAATAATAATAATAATAATAATAATAATAATAATAATAATAATAATAATAATAATAATAATAATAATAATAATAATAATAATAATAATAATAATAATAATAATAATAATAATAATAATAATAATAATAATAATAATAATAATAATAATAATAATAATAATAATAATAATAATAATAATAATAATAATAATAATAATAATAATAATAATAATAATAATAATAATAATAATAATAATAATAATAATAATAATAATAATAATAATAATAATAATAATAATAATAATAATAATAATAATAATAATAATAATAATAATAATAATAATAATAATAATAATAATAATAATAATAATAATAATAATAATAATAATAATAATAATAATAATAATAATAATAATAATAATAATAATAATAATAATAATAATAATAATAATAATAATAATAATAATAATAATAATAATAATAATAATAATAATAATAATAATAATAATAATAATAATAATAATAATAATAATAATAATAATAATAATAATAATAATAATAATAATAATAATAATAATAATAATAATAATAATAATAATAATAATAATAATAATAATAATAATAATAATAATAATAATAATAATAATAATAATAATAATAATAATAATAATAATAATAATAATAATAATAATAATAATAATAATAATAATAATAATAATAATAATAATAATAATAATAATAATAATAATAATAATAATAATAATAATAATAATAATAATAATAATAATAATAATAATAATAATAATAATAATAATAATAATAATAATAATAATAATAATAATAATAATAATAATATAATAATAATAATAATAATAATAATAATAATAATAATAATAATAATAATAATAATAATAATAATAATAATAATAATAATAATAATAATAATAATAATAATAATAATAATAATAATAATAATAATAATAATAATAATAATAATAATAATAATAATAATAATAATAATAATAATAATAATAATAATAATAATAATAATAATAATAATAATAATAATAATAATAATAATAATAATAATAATAATAATAATAATAATAATAATAATAATAATAATAATAATAATAATAATAATAATAATAATAATAATAATAATAATAATAATAATAATAATAACAATAATAATAATAATAATAATAATAATAATAATAATAATAATAATAATAATAATAATAATAATAATAATAATAATAATAATAATAATAATAATAATAATAATAATAATAATAATAACATAATAACAATAATAATAATAATAATAATAATAATAATAATAATAATAATAATAATAATAATAATAATAATAATAATAATAATAATAATAATAATAATAATAATAATAATAATAATAATAATAATAATAATAATAATAATAATAATAATAATAATAATAATAATAATAATAATAATAATAATAATAATAATAATAATAATAATAATAATAATAATAATAATAAT